>CM024194.1:16498161-16778161 GCA_013435755.1 Amphilophus citrinellus
ACACACACACACACACACACACACACACACACAAACACACACACACACAAAGCCTTTTCCTCCGATCTTTGTCATTCGCACCCACACAGAAAGACTCTAATTCTAAATTGCACAGTATAATAAATCTAATTGTGATATGCTATAGTGCTTACGTAACTGTGACAAATATATGATCTATTGGTCCGCTAAACGTCATCAGGAACGAAGACGGGGCAGTACCATAAAACGTCGGGTAGAAGCGCAAGAAATTTGACGGCTTCCTTCACAGCGGAGGCGAAACGACGTCCCCGACAGCATCAGCAGCAACAGCAGAAGCAGCAGCTTCTTCTTCTTTAGATTTAATGGCGGCTGGCATACCAGCTTAGAAATGCATCATCGCCACCTACAAGACTGCGGGTGCGGTCAGGAACTGGCCTAATAAAAAGAAAAGAAAAAAAGAAATTTGATTCTTTCTATTTAACCAGTTTTTCTTACAAATCTCAGTTCCCATTAATACCTTCCTGTTCCAGTTATAGGCCCTGCACTCTAATAACTGCTCTGCATGCTGAACAGTCCATTTGGGAGCTTGGCCATCAACTGCATTGTTTTATTAAGACCTGTGTGTCATACCCACTCTATTACCATACCAACATGACTAGAATACATTTATTTGTGCATATTTCTTATTTTCTATCTTGTGTTATTTATTATTTTGGTACCTGGAGGATGCTTCCAACAAAATGTCAATGTATTGTGCAAGAGCAACAAAGATATCTTATCTTATGAATATTATGTAGAATAGAATGCCTTTATTGTCATTTTACAGGATGTACAATGAGATTGGAGACACATAAATGTGCTCCTGCTATATTCCTTCAATTTTACTATTATAATCCATGTAACTTCAACTTTTCTTAATATTATCTGTAAATCAACTGAATGTAATTTCAGTGTTGCCAGTATATGCATATCCTTATTTCTTTCTACACATACATGTGCTGAAAACCAAAGTAATCCAATGTTTACAGGCCTATTGGACAATCTTTGCAGACTGTAAAATATTTCATATGTAACACCTGATCTGCATGATTTCTCTGGTCTAATACTCATTGATAAACTATAACCCTCATTTTGTTTATTTCCTCTGCTTACTCTAATTCCACCATTATGGCCACAAGCTCTGCTGTCTATACTGACAAATTATTGCATGTTTTTTCTTAATAGCTAATCCAAGTCGTGAGATGAAGACTGCTGAGCCTGCCGTCCTTTAAAACATGACCTCATAGGTCGTTATTTTGGGCGCGTTTCTACAGCCAGTACTTACATCTGGTTATCAAAGTTTGTGTTTATGTGACCAAGTCTGACCTCAGCAGGGTTTCATGTTTGTGGGATGTAACATTTCATTTTACCTCCTAGAACACACAGACACACTCACAGTGCAATGTGTGACATGGAACAAAATGAAGAGCACAACGTGCACAGTGTGCTTTCAAAAATGTTCCACAAGCTAAAGGTCTCTGCACAAAACCTGCTTAAAGTCAAAAAAGTATAATATTCACCTGATCTGTGAGCATGTGGAAAAAGTGAAGGAGAGCTTGATGATGAAGATGACAGAGGAACGTATGAGAGCACTTCAGAAAGCAGTTGTGATGATGAGGATGTGTAACTGTGTGACACCAGCAGAGGTGTGGATCTGATTCTCTGATCATCCTCTAAACTTCAGCCATGTTTAATGTGAGAGTAACTGGTTTGCATTTCTGCTGGGGCCTCGGGGATGATGCCCCTCAGCATGACTGTTCTCTTCTGTCGTGACCCCACCTGCTGCCTCCCCCTTCCATCCCTGAGAATGGCTGAGCTTCTCTGTTAAATCAGTTAAATGTGAAGTCCTCAGATCAAATCCACTACACCTTTTGTCAAATATAGCGACTTGTTCCTCTCAGTCCTCGAGCTCCACATCAACTGTGTGTATTCAGTCCTGGAGCTTTCAGTATGAAGCAAACAGCAGGCTGAGCAGGCTGCTGCAGGTGCTCTGAAGACAGGAGTTCACCTCTCACTGACTGTGGATCTCAAAGGTTGATCTTCTTTTGCAAAACTGGCAGATTTTATTCTTTTAAGGTTACAACATCAGCAACAGTTTGCAACTATTTGAGATTTTATTGATGCTTAGATTTGGTGTCACCTTCTAGTTCACTGAGTACAGGATGAGCTTATGTCTTCATGCTACCCATCCAGGTTATGTACTATTTATGTCCTTTATATTCTGGGCCAATATATGCCTATTATACTGTAAGCATGGTGCTGCCTACAGTATAATATCACAAGTTAGAATGTTAGCATGTGTTTTAGATCATTACAACAGATTCTTTACAACATCACTGCTCCCAGGTCACTTGGGCCTGGAATGTCCTGGTTTTAGGTGGGAAGGATAATGTCAGTGTCTGCCACATGATCATCTTCCTTCTCATCATTATCACTGATGGCAAGGTGGGCTGGCATAACTACAGTCTAACTGCTCTTGCCATAAACCATTTAAACACACATTTGCTAAAAAATTAATACACAAGCAATGAAACAACTGGTATAATGTCAAAAACTGACAAAAATCGCTCATCATGACTTTTTATAGCTTTAAAAGTTCTAGAAATGGGTTAAATTTGTCTCTGAAGAATTATACTATTTTTTGGTGCTATAAAAAATAATGTTCTAAGCTTTATTCCCTCATTTGTAAAGGAAATACACCTAGTATGATTTGTTAGATGAATCCGGCATATGTCCAAATATGGTCAATCATTTGTTTATGTCAACAGGGCATGAGATCAAATGTGGAGCCCACATTTTTCATGCCATAATTTCACTCATTTCACTAAGTCCTTCACAAACAACACGTATGCCATTACTTAGCACAACTATTCAACAGTAAATTGTGTGAGTTTTTTCATCTTAGCATGGTTAGTTTTAATGTTCTGAACATAAATGCACAGCGAGCCGAGCCCCGGAAACATCTTTTTTTCTATTCTGGGAAAACACAAACTTTGAGGGTTCCAGGTCTCTGCTGATTGGTCGAATGCTGCAGTGAGGTGTTCAGTGATGTAGTGTGCTGACTGGCTGGATGAAAACCACATGCTTCTTAACCTGACTGTGATGCAGTACTGTCATCATTTATCAAGTGTGTGGAAATTATCAAATACGGTAACTTGCCCTATAAAGGTTAATGCAACTTAATATAGCAACATATCCTAAGATGTTGATATATGAAACAAATATTGAATTGTGAAATGTTTTCATATACTGTGTGTTTTACACAATGCTCCAGCTCCGGACTTTCTGGCAGCACTGCAGACTGACAACTCGGGTGATTCTGATGGTGGAGACTGAAGACTGGGACTGCATTGATGAGGACACTGCAGCAACTGACTCAGGTGAAGGCGATGAAAATGCTGATGATTTGGATGATGACTGGGGCTGCTTTGCATTGACTTTATGAATGAGTTGGTATCAAAGCCAAATTTAGATGTTTGGGGGGTTTTTTGCTGCTATATTTGCACACAAATACATTTAAAATGAATCTTTAATAACTGTAATAGTCATCACAAAGTGAAGGTAATCACTTGACACAGTGGGTTATGTGAGAATAAGTGCATTCAAAGTTCAGTATAATTCAGTTTGCTTTAGTAATGTCCACTCTTTGTTTGTATTGCAGCCTTTAAGATGATCATGAATTAATTCAAAGTCCTGCAGTAGACTCATCCTGCTGCCTTCTCTCCTCTTTTGAGCATCACTTGTTTTGCTTTGTTTGTTAAAGAGAGTTTATAATGTTATTCCAAAATACTCTATAAGTTGACCTCATTTGTTTCCACAAATGCCAGAAGGCAAGTTCAGGAAGCACAAGTAATTTATTGTCACCATGCCAATCCACCACAATAACTTAAGAAAAGGTGCTTATTTTTCATTAATGCAGAAACTTACAGAAACACATGTATCAACACAATGTTGTCATCTGATCTCACTTTGAACATCCAAGATAAGAGGCATGATAGCAGTAATCAGACAACCATATCAGAATATAAAAACATGTTCAAAAACTTTTATAATTTATACATATTATTTTCAGTCCTTGGAGATTTCAACCTCAATAACACATCTTTTCATACCTTGTGTGTACCGTTCAAACATCAAGAGAAGATGGTAAAAACAGCTTCATTCAGCACCATGAGAAAATATTACATGCAAAGCTCTTACTGACACTATATTTTTCTGCTTATATTTACAGTTACAGGTAACACTTGATGAAATCTGTATTTTTTCTTCTAAATTGACATAAGATGTCTTGGAAATGCCTGAATTTACATAACTGAAGTGCTCTTATTCAGCAGTTTACAGCACATGCATCCCAGTGGCAGAGAGGAACCATGCAGGGTAATGGTCTCACCTTTAGAAACATTTTGGGCTCAGTGGCTTGGTCAAGAGCACCTTAGTTAGTATTAGAGCACCTCTCTGCTCCTCACAGTTAAAAAAATAAGCTCACTAATATTAATATACTAGAAAGCAAGATGAACTTAGGAACAGCTTTATTGCTGAGATCTCACACTAAACACTAAACTGCAGCAATAACAGGAGATCAAACCATAAATCCACTTGGTGACACACACAAAGAGAGACACCGCAATGAGGGAGCACGCAACAAAGAACAGAGGGAAGAAGAAACTAGCAACAGGTGGGAGGGCAGCTCAAACTAATAACAGGAACAGAGACAAGAGAGGCAGGACTAAACCCAGCCAGGATTAAAGACTATCAAAATAAAACAGGAAGAGACTGATGCTAAAACCAGGACTCACTGGTTTTGGAGATGCTTTTTTTTTTCATTATTTTTTTCTTGTTATTTTTAGAGGTGGCTTTAATTATTTTCATACATCCTTCATTTGCCGAACCACATCTTTTACAGCTGTGTCATTGTCAGTCCTGACAAACTCATGGAGAAACTTAAGAATGACTTCCTGATCCGCAGGAATCATTTGCTGCATGAGAGCTGATGAAGCACAAACATCATCTCTGCACCAGAAATGTTTTTAACTCAGAGGTTCAGGATGCTCCTCTGACATAAAGAAACCATCACATTATGTACCCCTCACAACTGAGAGCTCCTCTGTGTTTTATGGCTGCAAGGTCTGCATGATTGGCTCAGTAGAAAAAAATAGATTTGAGAAGTTATAAAGACATGTTCTGTCTAAGCTTGGTCTCAGTCTTATTGACCCCTGATGTACCATTTACACTCTTTCAGACTTCTGTTGAGAGGAAAACCACGTGTTGGGACTTTAGCAGCCGAGGTCATAAACTGAGCAGAACAAGAAACTAACCTGAAACAAGCAAACCAGAAAGTGACAGGAACTAAACTGAACAAAAAAAATTATATACAAATAAAAAGTTAACACATCTGTCAGTAAAACAGTAGCTTACATCACAACAACAAACAAGAGTGAGCTTTTTACATTTTCTTTTCCTTAATTTTTACAGCAGGTATTAAAAAACATATTCCAAAGCTGCGGTCTTAATATGTCAGTTATTATCATTATTATTATTATTATTATTATTATTATTATAAGGTGGAGTGTTACTAGGGAGTCCAAAGACTTTTAAAAAAAAGGGGTAAAAAAAAGACAAGCTTAAATTGACTTTAAATTTTTTGTTTTACACATTAGTTTTTTTACACCAACACAGGCTTTATTTTTAATACTCCAACTTCTCTTCATGTCACAGTACATGCAGAATAGTAGAACACTGTATGAATGAATGACAAATGTGTCATCTTTAAAAGAGATTAGATGTTAAGTGTTGCTGCAGTCTTTGTATGATCCTTTTATTTCCTGCACTGATCTGTTAAATGTGCCAGCTGTACTGATGTGGCAGAAAGGATGCTGTGCAAATGTCATATCCAAAACACATTTTGATTTTTTCATGTACAGCAGCTTTTATGTTTCACATTCCTTATTGTTCAGCTCAGTATTTCCCACAGAGAAACTAACTGTGGCGTAGTCCTAAAAAGCACCACCTCAACTGCACTGTTAATATTGGAAGAAGTAAATCAGCTGGTTTCTGACTCCCTCCAAATGTTAGATTTTATATGTAGATACACGATCACTCACAGATGCTTTTCATGATTTCTTCACGTACAGACAGTAGCAGCTAAAGCTAGCTCACTGCTAACCTGAAGAACTGAACTGTAACAACTGCTAGGATGGATGTTTTTTTTCCTCCATCTTTTCTGCTGCTTTATTCATTTGATTGTTTCCTGTCCTCACTGCTCTCTGCCTGCCTTTTTTCCCTGAGCTGCTCTCCTTTTGTCTTTTCTCCCCTCTGTGACTCCTGATCAGAGAGCAAAAGTAAAGTAAAATTAAAGGACTCTGCTTATGCTAATAACATTAGCTGCTCTTTGAGTCTGAACGTTCTTCAACCTCCATCTGATCCTCATTGTGTTCTCTCAGATATCCTTGTGTCTCTTTTTGCTCTGACAGCATCTGCTGCTCTTTGGTCCATTTCATGGTTTCATGCTGTTGTGTTATTGCAGCATACTGACTGTGAGCTGCATCATCAACCTCCAAATGATCATTTTGTTTGTTCACAAACTTTTTTACCTTTCTGACATTCTGATGTTTCTTTGCTCGGCCTTCTTTCTCAATTTTCTGTTTCTTTGCTGGCAGATTGCAGACCTCATGCAGTTTCATTTCTTGTTGACGTTTCCTACTCTGGATATTATGTTGATCAGCATCAGGTGTTTTATCTCTCAGCTCCTCCTTCTGTGGTTCTTCCAGACAGTCGACTCCTCTCTCTGTGACACTGACAGGTTCCTCAGGTTCCTCTTTTTGATTTACGTTCTCTTGTTGCTCCTCCTGCAGCGCTCCTTCATGTCTGAGTTGTAGTTTTTCTCTCTCCTTCCTGTTTGTTACAGATGTGACCCCTTCATCAATCTTCATCATCTCTCTCTGACCTCCTCCTTCACTCTGAGCTCTTCTCTGTTTCTCTGGCTGTTGTTTCTCTTTTTCCCGCCATGGTTTCTGATCAGTGTTCAGATGAAAAGTAAAATTAAAGGACTCTGCTCCTGCAAAGAACACTGGCTGTTCTCTGATTTCTTCTGTAAATGGTGGAAACTGAAGTCCTGAATATTCTTCAACCTCCATCTGATCCTCATCGTGTTCTCTCAGATATCCTTGTGTCTCTTTTTGCTCTGACAGCATCTGCTGCTCTTTGGTCCATTTAATGGTTTCATGCTGTTGTGTTATTGCAGCATACTGACTGTGAGCTGCATCATCAACCTCCATATGATCATCATTTTGTTTTTTCACAAACGTTTTTACCTTTCTGACATTCTGATATTTCTTTGCTGGCAGATTGCAGACCTCATGCAGTTTTATTTCTTGTGTTTGTTTTCTGCTCTGCATGTTATGTTGATCAGCATCAGGTGTTTCATCCATCAGCTCCTCCTTCTGTGGTTCTTCCAGACAGTCGACTCCTCTCTCTGTGACACTGACAGGTTCCTCCGGTTCCTCTTTTTGATTTACGTTCTCTTGTTGCTCCTCCTGCAGCGCTCCTTCATGTCTGAGTTGTAGTTTTTCTCTCTCCTTCCTGTTTGTTCCAACAGATGTGACCCCTTTATTAATCCCCATTATCTCTCTCTGACCTCCTCCTTCACTCTGAGCTCTTCTCTGTTTCTCTGGCTGTTCTCTGATTTCTTCTTGGCTGTGTTCACATTTTTCCTCTGGTTCTTTCTCTTGTGTTTTCAGATTTGTATTTGCTGTAACTTTGCTGCTGACTGATGAATTCCTGCTCTCTTCCTGATCCCTCTGCTCCTCTTTTTTCCACTCTTTCATTCCCATTCTGTCCCTCTGGTTTTCCTCTCCATGTTTTCTATTCTCAGATTCTTCCTCACTTCTCTCTTGTGTTTCTTCTTTGTGATGTTGGTTTTTGGATTTCCTTATTTTCACTTCTCTCTCATCTTTCTCTCTTTCCATTCTTGTCTCTGATTGTTTCTTCCTCCGGTTTTTCTCTCTCCGTTGTTCTGACTCCAGTTTTTCTCTCTGATGCTCTCGTGTCTTCTTTGGTGCCTTAAATATAGAATATATTTTATTTACTCCACTCCTGTTTTTCTCTGATCTCTTTTTCTCAGTGTCTGATGTTTTCCTGCTCTCATCTCTCTCTCGCTGTCTTTTTTCTACCAGCTGCTCTTTTTGTTTCTCTTTTTCTCTCCATGGTTCCTGATCAGTGTTCAGATGTGAAGTCAAATTAAAGGACTTTGCTTCTGCCAATAACACTGGCTGCTCTTTGTGTTCTTCTGTAAATGGTGGAAACTGAAGTCCTGAATGTTGTTTGGCCTCCATCTGATCCTCATCATGTTCTCTCAGATATTCTTGTGTCTCTTTTTGCTCTGACAGCATCTGCTGCTCTTTGGTCCATTTCATGGTTTCATTATGTCGTGTTATTGCAGCATACTGACTGTGAGCTGCACCATCAACCTTCATATGATCATCATTTTGTTTTTTCACAAACTTTTTTACCTTTCTGATGTTCTGATGCTTCCTTGCTTCCTGAATTTTCTCTTTCTTGACTGACTGTTTCCTCTCCTCTTCTGATCTTCTTAATCCCTCTTTTAGCTCCTCTTGGTGATCTTTAGTTTCTCTTTCATCTTTATTGCTCTGCTCTCCTCTGTTCTCCACATCATTTCTTTCTTGTTTTCCTGTCACGTCCTTGTCTTCATGAGTTTCTTGTTTCATTTTAATCTGAGACTCTGTTTCAGTCATAGATGTATTTGTTCCTGGCTCATCAGCGTCCCTTCTTTGCTCTGTTTCTGTCTCATTTTGTTGTGTCTCTCTTTCCTCTTTAAAGTTTTTCTCTCCTCTGCTCTCCACATCCTCCTCTTCTTCTCTTCCTGTCACATCTTCCTGTGTTTCTTTTTCTACTGTAATCAAAGACTCTTTTTGAAGAACAGCAGATGAATTTATTCTCTTTTCTTGTGGATTATCCTTTGTTTGCTCTGTTTCTAAAACAAACTGATCTTGTTTGTTTTTTCTTTCCTCTTCGTGTCTTTGCTCTCCTCTGCTCACCACATCATCCTCTTCTTCTCTTCCTGCTATGAGTGGTTCACTTTCTCCTTCTGCCACCACAACATGAAACTCACGGTTATCATTTTTAGAGTCCATCATTTTTTCCTTCCTGGTCTGTTCAGGTCCGTCCTCCTCGCTCTTCTTCTTGTTTCCTGTGTGTAAAAGAATCAGGAGAAACTGATGAAGTGTATGAAAGAGTTCTTGGTGCTTTTTGTAAAAGGATAAAACTGAAGAAATTTAAATTACACACTGTTTCACTTGTACTCTGTTTTAATGTTCTTTTTTTTAATCCATACATGCTCTTCATATTTCATGGCTTCATAGTAAAAGAGCTACTTTTAGCTGCTCCCTTATTAACAGGGTGCCCCCACATTGGATAATATAACATGTTCGATTTAGCAGTTTTTAGACCAGATGCCCTTCCTGAAGCAACCCCAAATGGATCAAACCAGGCATCTTTCACTTATCGGGCAAACTTTTTATGTATTTGTTTTAATAATACAATGAGTAGGTTTATTTCAAGACAAAACAGCACTTTATACCTAAACTATAGTATTTTATAGAGCAAAAACTGGGCACGTTCAATATGAATGTGCAATTTTTTGCTACAGTTTCACATTAAGGTATGAAAAAAACCTCATTTATATAGCACAGATAGTCATGCTGAAGGCCAAAAGCCAAAATATATTACCATAGCAATAAATACCACACATTATAAATGTTGGTGGAGTTTTGTCTTCCTCTACTACAGAAACATGGCACTGCAACATAGAGGACTCTGTGGAAGTGGAACTGTTTAAGAAAACACAACAGTTCCACTGAATGAAGCCATAATTAGAAATATTATATTACATTTGTGTTAATAGATTCCTTTAAATCCCGCACACTGGAACTTCAAAACATTTTTAGAAGAAACAGAAAGTCAGCTCAAAATAAACTTAATTTTATTGATTATATCAGAATTTTAAAAAGTATGAAGCTGAAACAATAAATATTCATAATTCAAAAAAAGGGGGGACTTACTGCATATGGCTTGTCTCTTCTTCCACACAGCAAAGAAAACCGCAAGAATCAGAATGAGCACAACAACAGCACCAATGGCCAAACCAGTGTTTGCATTTGGATCAATAGTTGGGTCACTGGGAGGACCAGAAGGACTGATGACCATGAAGAAATCATCTGAAATGACAACAGCATGTACAGTAGTTCAAATATAATCTGACCAAAGCTGTCCAGCTGTTCCAGGGAATTCACATCATTATGCATGAACTTTACCTGGAACATGTATGTGTGTCTCTCTGCTCTGGTTGATGATCTTCTGTTGGACTCTGCAGGTGATGTTGTTGCTGTGTCTCTTCTCCACAGTCACTCTGCTGCTGACAGTATAGAGGTCATCAGGACCTCTGAGGGTCTCTGTAGGTCCAGCAGAGAGGAGGTTTCCCTCAGCATCCAACCACAGCAGCTCAGGCTCTGGATACCAGCCTCCAGACTCACACTGTAACACCACCCAGCTGCTGGTTCTGTTAATCTTTGCAACAGGTGAGGAGGCAGCACCTGAAAAACAGAACAGTGACAAATCAATGACGTATAGATTTCTTAAATCCGTTATATTCTCACAGTTCTCTTGTAGGAGCTGGTCACAGTTCTTTTATTAATTTTCGTGTTGTGGCTTAATCAATAGTGATATTGGTTTATTGTCATGGGGTGAACAAGAAGATGACCTTAAAGGGGAGATGAGTCAAATTAGAATGAGCTGTGATTTTTGGATTTGAAGTTTCAGAGTCTTTCATATACACCTAATAAATTGGCACAGGCTTTGTAAAACATTCCTGACAGTGGAGTAAAATGTCTTAAAGACAGGCAGAGAGATGATTTCAAGTGTGCAGTGAAAGGTGTACCCACTCAGTGTAGATACAGACATGGTGTCTAGTGGTCATCATTATTGGCTCAATGTATCCTCAACATGAATCATTTTCAATTTTGTTCAGTTATCTGGTGGGAGGAGCTGGAGATGTTAATAATCTGGATTGAGGCATAATGAAGCAATAATGTATCATTTTTCAGCATGCAAGTCCAAAAACTTTATAAGTGATTTTATCCAGATATTTTTTAATCTCCTGTTGACCACTGAAAAACTCTTTGGGCTGAGTCATTGTCCCAAATGATTAACAGCAGGAACACAAAACATTTGTGTCTTTGAATTTAAAAAATTAAGTAGATGGCAGCATGTTGAGGCATTTTCAGCAGGGAACTCCTGCTACAACTGTTTAGGTACATTTTGATAAGAAACCCTTTGGGTTCTGAACCTTTGACTTGAGCATTTTACTGTTAATATTTTGCTACTTTATTTGTACCAAGATGTGGTCAGATAAATGTTGAAGTCAAGGCTGAGGCTGACGAGGGAGGGGTTGAATCTAAAAGGTGAGGACACTGTACGCTCACACCGTAGAGGTTTTTTAATCAGCTGGAGATATGCCTTATTTAATTTCTCAATTTTACACTTAATGGGCCATAATTGTAAAAAAATTAAAATCATGTTGCATCCAATAAGACAAGAGGCTACTGATTGAGATGATAAAATCATCAGGAAAATGTTTGCTGAGGTCATTTGATTATTCACAGACTGTCAATCAGACCTCAGTGCAAATATAGGACTTGCTCCCCCTTTTGGTGTTTGCACAGAATGCAGGTTTGCTGCTACTAAAATGAGACCAGTGCCAATGTATGAACCCAAGTTTAAGAGAAAGATCAACTCTTTTAAAATTAAACTGCCTTTGAATGGATAATATGCTTAATTACCAACAACAAGCCGAACTGCTGCGTCTCTCTTCAACTCTGGAACAAAACAAATGTACGTTCCTCCATCAGACTGTTTGACTTTGGAGATCTTCAGTGAAATGTTTCCACTCTGCAGTTCATTTGTGAACAGTGATGTTCTGTTGTTGTAGAGAGGATGTTTTTTAGACTCCAGGTCCACACCGTCCCGCCACACAAGGACAAATCTGGGGTCTAGATCAGGTCTCGCCCACTCCAAAGTCATGTCAAAAGCATCCATAACAGGATCCAGGTGACACGGCAAAATTATGTCATCACCAATCAATGCCACCACTGGCTGAAGCGGACCAACAACCTCTGACTGACCTGAAGAGAAAAAGATTTCATTTGGTAAGTGAAGTAAAAGATGGCAGCAAAGGTCAAACACATGTATCTGAAACTGCCAAACAGCGACTCTGCAACCTCAACAGGTTAATAACAGAGTTTCCACAGTGGTCAAAAAATCATTTCCAGAATATTTCCAGTCATAACAGATGGGGATCAAGTCTTAGACCAAAGTATTTATTTTTGTTTTGTTTTGGAAATATCTCAGTGGACTAGGAAATATCTCAATTATACCATGAAAAACTGTGTGAAAGATCAGTGATTCTCCTTTAAAACCCCGGTATGATCATATGAAAAACTGTCTGGTTCTTTTCATCTTCTTAAGTCTTTATTTTTTTGAAGGATTCAAACTTCAGTTTCAAGTAGTGATGGCCAAGCGAGGCTTTGTGAAACACTGAAGCATTCAAAGCTTTTGTGCTGGAATTGTATCGAAGCTTCAAAACAATCTGAAACCCATCTGCACAGTGACACCTGCTGGACAATTTTGTTATTGCCACATCTTGATTATGCTGTTCAATGAAACAATGACACAGACGTGCTCTGCACAAGTCCAAACAAAGCTCCTGATTATACCTGAGTATCAATAATTATGATCAGCACATGTTTTGGAGAAACAAGGAGACTGTTAAAGACAACAAACTGTGACTGTAGTCAACAGTGGGCTTCAACAATTACTGTTATCTATATGTGAACATTCATGAGGCTGAAACCAGATTATAAAATAAAATATCCTGAGAAAAGATGCTGTGTTTATTGTGATAACCATACAGCTGTCTTTGGGCTCAGTCTGCTTGTTTTTTTTTTTTTTTTTTTTGGCCAGCCTTGGATAAAAAAAGAGACGAGTTTGGATGTGCTTGGTTGACTTTTACGCTTTCTGGGAGTTTGTGTCATCAGGTTCATTCTACACACTATCATACAAAGTCTTTGGATTTTTTTTTTTTTGCTGTTAAGTTAAAAATAAATGTTTAAATAAAACACTACTTATTTTCTTTCTTTAAATAAATGCTAACATTATGTTTTCATGGGCTCATTCTCATCACTCGCAATCATTTTCACATCTTTACACTGACCAACACCTTTCTAAACCTGAGGAAATGCCATGAAGCTTTCATTAAATTTATTTGCGACCTACACTGGTATGGATGTCATATCTGTAACATGGCTGTAATGTTTGAGTGGAGGCTTTGAACCTGCAACCCTTCTCCTGGTTTTTATGAGATATTTACACCAGAAGCCGCAGTGGGAATGAAAAATAAATAAATTGTCAGAATTGTTAAGAAATAATTTGCCTGGTTGTGCTTTTTCTTGATTTTGATTTTTTTTTAAATATTTGTTTAGACCCGGGGTGTCCAAACTTGCGGCCCGTGGGCCGCTTTCGGCCCCGCCCACTTCAATTGATGTAAAAAATAACATACAATTTGGCCCTTTAAGTTACTTTTTTGACATTTCACCTTAAGCGACACCCCTGGACACCCCTGGTTTAGACTAAGAAGTATCATCAGTGTTATGGATTGTGCAGTCAAGTCACTGTACCCCTAAACTGAATTCTACTGATATACGTCAACTATAATCCATCCATCCATTCTCTTATGCTTATCCTGTTCAGGTTTGCAGGAGGGCTGGAGCCTATCCCAGCTGTCATAGCAGTGGATAGCACTGCTGCCTCACAGTTAGAATAACATCTGGAAGGTCTGGGTTCGACTCCACCTTGGCCCAGGCCTCTCCCTCTCTCTCTCTGTGTGGAGTTTGCATGTTCTCCCCGTGCTTGCGTGGGTTTCCTCCCACATATCAAACACATGCACTTACTGGGGTTAGGTTAATTGGCTACACTAAACTGCCCATAGGAATTGCCCATGTGAATGACAACGTGAGTGTGAAAGATTGTGGCGACCTGTTCAGGGTGTACCCTGCCTCTCGCCCTATGACAGCTGGGATAGGCTCCAGCCTCCCCCCGACCCGCGACTCTGAACAGGATTCGCGGAAGCGAATGGATGGATGGTGAATAAGGAAAGGAAGCCATCATCAATGGAGCTCTGATACCAGGATTCACCATGGCAGTGGGTAAATAAAGAGCAGAGCCTCCATTTTAATCCAATGGATAGAGGATCACACGTGTCAGTGTGAAACATGACGAGTCACTTTAATCAGCCTGACCCACTCTGACATCATCATAGGCAGAATAAAAGTTTGTTATTAAATATATAATTTCCTTTATAATGTCTGCTGTCATCATTTACACAACTTGAATCTCCATCAGATGAAGCTGAATCCTAATTTTACATTTAATTTATGAAATCTAATTATTCAGCCTGACGGACAAACTGCAGGAGACAGAAAGTGAAGATAAAAATGTGGAGAAACAGCTCAGACTGAGTTTACTGACCGACCTGTGTGTTAGAGACTGAGACAGCAGCAGACTGCGGGGGCGTAGCTGACCTCAGGTCATAATTGTACAATAAAAATGGAATCTATTGATGGAATAGCAACCTCACTTTATTTATTGTTTTAATTGAGGATTTCATTATTTCTGCCATTACTGGATAAAAATGAGATTTACAGAAAAACTGCTTTAATGTTTCCAGTTTAACCATTTTAATCTGATCTAAGATCAGCTGACAGCTCTCTGACAGCCACAGTAGAGATGTTTCACTGTTAATGGTCAGAGTTCAGTCATAGTTTCATAATTAGCTGAAAACACTCAGAGCAGTTTTCCAAGTCTGTAATGAATGTAAAGTTCCATGATCCTGATCCATTTGGATCCTCCTGCTGCGCCGGTGGACTCAGACACGGTTTGCAGATCCGATATAGAGCCTATGATCACTGATTTTGGTGATTTTCAGTGGAAAATATGTGGAAATTCATACTGACATAAATGACATAATTTAAGTCACTTCATCTTCACTCAAACATTCACAGCTTCTGATCCAGATATTTTTCCATCCAAAGTGTGTTCTGTGTCTAAAGCTTCATCCAGATCAGTGTGATGTAACAGTGATGCTGCAGTAACTACAGGAAATGTTTCAGAGGAACTGACTGACAAATCCGCAACATCATCACTGACGAGTGAACGACTGTAAAAGCTTCATGTTACAAAAATAACAAACTAACGTCTAACTGGGATTTCAGTGCTCGTAGAAACATAAACGTCTGCAGATGAATTCACTCCTTTGATCGCTTTGCAGCGTCTTTATGAATGAGGAAATGAATGTGAGTGTCAGAGAGGTGGTTCAGGTGCAGCAGGAGGGGAGGAGTCAGAGAGACACTCAGAGTTTGTTGGATAAAACCTGCCAGCGAGGTTAGGATCACAGAGTCCATTACCATGGTAACTGACTCAGAGTTGGAGTTAGTGCTCTTTCTGGAACTGAAAACCCGAGTTTCCCTCATTTTAGGGTTAACAAACCCAGAGTTATTAGCAAAACCTGCTTTCTGGAATATATTTAGAAGCTTCACTTTTACCTAATGAACAATGTTTTGTTCACATGACATTGTATCACCTTTTTGATAAAGCTCACATTGCTTAGGCCAGTGTGCCCATGAAATTTAGGTTTGAAGACCCACCTGTGTTTGTGTAACATGAATAAAGCCTGGGAATAAATTTTGTATACTTAGATAAAACTGCTCTAATGAGTTTTTTATAATAGTGGAAGTTTTAGAAAGCTGTCAGCGGGAATAATTTTGGGGCATTAGGGTTTAGCTGGGAAAAGTCCTTCATTTTGACAGCTGTTAGATCTACTGAAAAGCCCTGGTGAACTGTGTCTTTGAACCTGCGAAAAAGAGAGTGGAACCATTTAATGGAGCCCAAGGTTGACTGGTCTGCATCAGGTTTCAGAGGCAGAGGCAGAGGTCAAAGGCAAGTGGGCAGTTACCATTTTAAGGCTATGAATTGATACGTCTGCTCTTTGTTGTGCACTTATGTTTGCTCTTCCCTTTCTTTCCTTCTTCTTTTTCTGTTTCTGCATCTTTCTCTGTCTCTTTGTTTCTCTCTGCTCTGCTCTCTCCCACTGTGTGTGTGTGTGTATTCAATCTTAGTGCTGTTACTGTCTATGTTTTAGTTTTTGTGAAACCAATATATCTAACAAACAACCCGCACAGGAACCTGCTCATCCTAGTGATTTTTTTTAAACTTGGCTCTTAATTGAATTTTATACAGGATTAAATCCACTTCATTTCAGCCAAAAAGGAACCTGGGGACCCCTAAAATTATGACCCAACAAGTGTCCCATCATTAGTTTTAAGCTCAAACACTCACACAGCATCGTATGTGCTAAAAGACTTCTCCTGCCTCTGACACTAAATTCCATCACTTTTCATCCTTTTCAGTAACAGCTCAGTGGCTGCAACATGTGAAAGCTGTTTGATCTCTAAACATGTAAACAGTGCAGATTACTATGAAGCAAATTCAACTAACATAGTTCAGCTTTCACTTTGGCAGTCATGGTGCTAAATCACAATAGCAACAATATTCTCAATTTTTTGATTTATGTAAGAGTGTGCTGATGATGGCTGTTATAAAATATTATTTTCAGTATTGCTCATGAGCATCCACTTTCAGATTGGACATATGTTTCTTTGAGGAACCACAAGTAGTGGTAAGGAGGAGGAACTCTGTATAAGCTGCTGCACTGATAACCTGCCGGCTGGACCTAAACTTTTATGTTTGTAAATTAATGTTGTATTAATTCTTAATAGAGATGATTTTTAACTCTTTTGCACTGTTGTGGTTCACTTACCTGTGCATGAGTGTATCAGAGCAACGACAGCAGCTGTGTGGAAAACCAGGACGCTGCACTGATCAAACAGAGTGATGACGGATCGTCGTGCTCTCACCCGGAGCATGGTGGAAGTCTGAAAACAGAAATGCGGAAAATGTTTGGAAAACCCAAATCCTGTTTAACATGTGATGTACAGAATATCATTTTATCAGCTTAATCATCATAAGAGTTCAAGTCTCAGATTAAACTGAGATTATTAGTATCATGGATCAATATACAGCATAATGTTGTGGTTTGCTAATCCACAGCTAACATTACAGACAGTGCAGATGAACAGTATTTGTTCCCTTCCTGATTTCTTAGTTTTTTTGGATATTTGTCAGACTTAAAGGATTCAGATCATACAAATAAATAAATAAATTGTGATAACATTTTTTTTTTTTTTTTTTTGGAAAGCTGAGTTCAATGTAATTTCCTTGATTTGGGGATAAATTAAATTATTATTTCAAAACTACATTTCTTATTTACTCTGGTTATCTTTATCTAACATCAGAATTTCTTTGATGATCTGAAACATATATAATAAAAATGCGACAAATATACAAAAAACAAACTAAGAAATGGGGACATTATTTTTCATGGCACCATATAAAAGATTAGTTTGTGCTTTTGAATTACTGGAGTTATTTTACACTCCTCCTCTTCCTCCTTCAGTTCACCGCTGACTCTGCGTCGGTGAAATTACATCAGTAGCAAACGGCCTCAACTGTTCTACGTTGTGTTTATGAAATGACGTCTGTGCTGTGGTACTTTTTAATTTCTACTTCATGACGTTCCTGTCGTGAGTAACCAGAGAGTCATTATGGAGCCCCCTGCTGGAGGCTAAGATGTAGTTCAAGTTCACGCGCAGCCAAAGAATTAAAGCGTAAATCACGAACGGCGAACAGAAGCAAAACTTGTAGCTGCCTGAGTTCAGACTTCAATCATTTCAATAAATGCTGGAAAAAAGACGATTTATTTTCTGTGTCCTTTACAGAAAACTGCGACTGGGCTTACTTTCACTTTCATGTGTAATAAATGATCGATAGCGAGGACAAGAATACAGCAAATACAGCGCATACTGAAACATGTTTACTTCAAATCTGTGACCACCTGAAAGAGTGTTAACCAGCTGATCCCGATCTCGGAGAAGTGCTCAAAATAACTAGCTGTAAGGCTCCAAAATGATCCCGTTAAAATATGAACGTATGCGATCGCCATGCACGAGTTTGGAAACGAGTTCAAAAGGATAATTTCGAAAGTGGAGGAAGCTCCGCCACTCGTATGCCACAACGGCTCCAGCAGTCTCATTTATATGAACGCAGAATAAGCTTTTTGTTTCACCTAAACTGTAAGCCAAATACTTAATATTAGTTACAACATCAGTTAAAGCATCTGCATACCTGCGGAAGAATCTAAATACTCCGTGTCTGATGATTCGGAAAGTTCCCCCACCTGCAGTCAACGTGAAGAAAAGGGAGGAAAAAAATGCTTCCCCCTCCCCCTCCACCTGCCTGGAACAAAAGGTGTGTTTCCTGCTCTGACAGACACACATACCTGTTCCAGGTGAGTTCATTATCTGACTGGGCTTAGTCATAAAGTATTACTCTTTATATTAACTCCGTGTGTTTTATCATTTCACATTATTTTCTTCATGGTCAGTCCTTCTTGTCCCCCAGTAATAAAATATCATAATCAGTTTGTAGGTGCTGCTGTTGTCCTAAAACCTGACTACCCAGGGTTGAGACCAGGAAGCAGAGTTGCAGTCTTACACGCCTCTCTGCAGCTTCTCTCAAAATGTAAAGGAGCCCACCCACCACTTTAATCATACTCTGGATCTTGTCCTGACATATGGCATAGAAACTGAAGACTTAACAGTATTCCCTGAGAGCCCCCTCCTGTCTGATCATTTCTTAGTAACATTTACATTTACTTTAATGGATTACACAGCAGTGGGGAATAAGTTTTATTACAGTAGAAGTCTTTCTGAAAGTGCTGTAACTAAGTTTAAGGATCTAATTCCTTCATTATTATGCTCTTCAGTGCCAACACAGTGCAGAGCAGCTACCTAAACTCTGCTCCCAGTGAGGTCGATTATCTCGTCAATAGTTTTACATCCTCACTGCGTATGACTTTGGATACTGTGGCTCCTCTGAAAAGGAAAGCTTCAAATCAGAAGTGCCTGACTCCGTGGTATAATTCACAAACGCACAGCTTAAAGCAGATAACTCGAAAGCTGGAGAGGGAATGGCGTCTCACTAAATTAGAAGATGCTCATTTAGCCTGGAAAAAGAGTTTGTTGCTCTATAAAAAAAAACCTCCGTAAAGCTAGGACATCTTACTACTCATCATTAATTGAAGAAAATAAGAACAACCCCAGGTTTCTTTTCAGCACTGTAGCCAGGCTGACAAAGAGTCAGAGCTCCGTAGAGCCGAGTATTCCTTTCACTTTAACTAGTAGTGACTTCATGGATTTCTTTACAAATAAAATTTTAGACATTAGAGAAAAAATTATTCATAACCATCTCAAAGATTTATCTTCATGTTCGGCTGCTTTCAGCACTGCTGGTATTTGTTTAGACTCTTTGGCTCCAGTTGATCTTTCAGAGTTAACTTCAATAGTTACTTCCTCCAAACCAGTAACATGTTTATTAGATCCCATTCCTACTAGACTGTTGAAAGAAGTCTTTCCAATTATTGATGCTTCAATCTTAAAAATGATCAATCAGTCTTTATTAGTTGGCTATGTACCACAGACCTTCAAGGTGGCTGTAATTAAACCTCTACTTAAAAAGCCATCACTTGACCCAGCTGTCTTAGCTAATTATAGGCCAATCTCCAACCTTCCTTTTCTCTCAAAGATTCTTGAAAGAGTAGTTGTAAAACAGCTAACTGATCATCTGCAGAGGAACGGTTTATTTGAAGAGTTTCAGTCAGGTTTCAGAATTCATCACAGTACAGAAACAGCATTAGTGAAGGTTACAAATGATCTTCTTACAGCCTCTGACAGTGGACTCATCTCTGTTCTTGTCCTGTTGGACCTCAGTGCAGCTTTTGATACTGTTGACCATAACATTTTATTACAGAGATTAGAGCATACTATAGGTATTAAAGGTACTGCACTGCAGTGGTTTGAATCATATTTATCTCATAGACTCCAATTTGTTCATGTAAATGGGGAGTCTTCTTCACACACTAAGGTTAATTATGGAGTTCCACAGGGTTCTGTGCTAGGACCAATTCTATTTACATTATACATGCTTCCCTTAGGCAGTATTATTAGAAAGCACTGCATCAATTTTCATTGTTATGCAGATGATACTCAGCTTTACCTATCAATGAAGCCAGATGACACACATCAATTAATTAAACTGCAGGAATGTCTTAAAGACATTAAGGCCTGGAAGACCTCTAATTTCCTGCTTCTAAATTCAGATAAAACTGAAATTCTTGTTCTCGGCCCCACAAATCTTAGAAACATGGTGTCTAACCAGATACTTACTCTGGATGGCATTACTTTGGCCTCCAGTAACACTGTGAGAAATCTTGGAGTCATTTTTGACCAGGACATGTCCTTCAATGCACATATTAAACAAATATGTAGGACTGCTTTTTTGCATTTGCGCAATATTTCTAAAATTAGAAACATCCTTTCTCAGAGTGATGCTGAAAAGCTAATTCATGCATTTATTACTTCTAGGCTGGACTATTGTAATTCATTATTATCAGGCTGTCCTAAAAGCTCCCTGAAAAGCCTTCAGCTGATCCAAAATGCTGCAGCTAGAGTACTGACAAGGACTAGAAAGAGAGAGCATATTTCTCCCATATTGGCTTCTCTTCACTGGCTCCCTGTTAAATCTAGAATAGAATTTAAAATTCTTCTCCTCATATACAAGGTCTTGAATAATCAGGCCCCATCTTATCTTAAAGACCTTATAGTACCATATCACCCCAATAGAGCACTTCGCTCTCAGACTGCTGGCTTACTTGTGGTTCCTAGGATACTTAAGAGTAGAATGGGACGCAGAGCCTTCAGCTTTCAGGCCCCTCTTCTGTGGAACCAGCTTCCAGCTTGGATTCGGGAGACAGACACCCTCTCTATTTTTAAGATCAGGCTTAAAACTTTCCTTTTTGATCAAACTTATAGTTAGGGCTGGATCAGGTGACCCTGAACCATCCCTTAGTTATGCTGCTATAGGCCTAGTCTGCTGGGGGGTTCACATAATGCACTGTTTCTTCTCATTCACCTTATTTACTTTGTTTATACTCCACTCTGCATTTAATCATTAATTGATATTAATCTCTGGCTCTCTTCCACAGCATGTCTTTTCTCTCCCCTCAGCCCAACCGGTCGCGGCAGATGACTGCCCCTCCCTGAGCCTGGTTCTGCTGGAGGTTTCTTCCTGTTAAAAGGGAGTTTTTCCTTTCCACTGTCGCCAAGTGCTTGCTCATAGGGGGTCGTTCTGACTGTTGGGTTTTCTCTGTATTATTGTAGGGTCTTTACCCACAATACAAAGCGCCTTGAGGCGACTGTTTGTTGTGATTTGGCGCTATATAAATAAAATTGAATTGAATTGAATTGAAAATTGAATTTGATGTGATTCATGCAGTTTGCTGTGTGGAAACTGAGATTAGACGGATTGAAAATTTCCACAATTATTGAAAATTTCTTAAAATGTTCACTTTCTTGTTACACTCATCTCTGATAAAGATTTTCTTTAGAATAATGTCTTCATAGCTCATTGTACATTCTGTACAGTGACATTAAAGGCATTCTATTCTATATATTTATATTTACAGTGATATCACATTATTTCTAAAATCTGCCATAAATAACACTAGAACTCCCAAGGTGGTCATTTTGACCATTTTCAAAATTTGCAGTGCAACATCTTTTTTGCTATTAACCCCATGTAACTGTGGAATCCTGACTTTTCCTAAATATGTGTATATTTTTTTTTCTAACATTGAAATTTTTTAAAAATTACAAGAAACAAGGGGGTAATGAGTGTTTCTACCTAGAACTCCCATAGGTGGCCATTTTGACCACAATACATTATTTACATAAAAGTATGATAAATATATATGATATATAAATATGATTTGTAATCAATAAAAGATCAAAGAATACATGGCTCTGTAATGTTACCAATCAACTAAAGATGGTCGTGGCCAGGGTCATAGGTGTCATATTGACTATATGCATATACAGTGTAATTTGGTGAAATCGGATGCTTTTTTGACTCCTGATAGCTCCCACCTGCTGTCAGTGGGCAAAGTGTCGTTCTTGGTGTTCTCAAGAACTTGAAAACAGGTGACTGGACTTTATTTAAACCCTAGTGGGGGCTGTACCCTTTGGAGGTGGTATGACCCACTGGTAATCATCATCACATGAGCCAATGTTTGAAAAAATATGTGAATCATTAGCACAAAGGGTTTCCTGTGAAACCATTGTGGCTCTTGTGAGACCTGGTCACTTCAGGTGGCCTCAATAGATAACTTGAAGTAAAGTATGAGTGGGGTTCGAGGCGCCTGGAAGGGATCTCTAGATTGTATTGTAGGAAGCTGACAGCTGGTGTCATAAACCACCACCTCTGTTCAGTGATGGTCGTTCAGTTGACATATGGCCAGAGGTGGAAAGTAACGAAGTACAAATACTTCGTTACTGTACTTAAGTAGATTTTTTTAGGTATCTGTACTTTACTTGAGTATTTATTTTTCTGACTACTTTTTACTTTTACTCCCTACATTTTTACACAAGTATTTGTACTTTCTACTTCTTACATTTTCAAAACAGACTCGTTACTTTTTAACACGTCAGAGAGAAGTTTGCATTTCCGGTCAGTGCGCCGTCAAACATCAAACGATCTGAGCCTAAACGGAGGAATAATAACACATAAGAAACAATCGTACTGGCGTATCCTCCATCACCGGGGCTTATCGGGTACAAAGGGATTAAATAGGCAAACACATATAATTTATGTCTGATTTATAGCGCTATAATCAGGGGTTACAGTGGACGGACCGAGTCCGTAAATTGTGCTCGCGGGACATAAACAGTTTAGCTAGCGCTACTGAAGAGGAGCGAGCATAAAGGGAGTAACGTGTGGCAGGTAATTTTAAGTGCAGTGTTTCTGAATACTCAACAAATATCAGCAAACACACAAAAAGTGTGCAGTTTGTCACACAGTGTGTCTGCTAGCTAAAAGAAGAGCTGCTGTATTTCAGGGAGAGAAGAGAGAGAAGTTCACTCAGAGATGGAGAAAGAGGACAGGAGAGGAAGAAGAGAGGTTAGAATTAAAAATAGGGACTGGAAAACAAACTGAGGTATGCTGACTTTTTGTTATTCAAAGATTGTATGAAAATACTGCAGTTTAGTGTGTGATAAACAGATTAGCTTGTTGTACTGTATTTACAGTAAAGCTCTGTGTTGGTGCACAGAGGCTGTGTTCATGGTCAGAGTTACAGGTTACATCAGTGCAGCAGAGATGAGTTTGAATCAAAGCTGCTGATGCTGAGATTCATTCACTGAATCCAACATTTCTACAGCCTGTATGCTGTCAGTGTAGGGGATGGAGATCAGCTCAGATAGCTGTGAAATACTGGGTTACATCTTTGTGAGTTCAGTTCATCCACACAGAGCAGTAAACCTCAGAGCAGCAGCAGCAGGTCAGCTGATCACAGCCTGCACACCAACATCATTTACTGGAGCTCACAATAGAAAGTTGTGATTCTTCTCCCCATGCAGAGCCACTACAGCTGATCTTAGGGTTCCTCCACCTTCTGAATCCCACTGTAACCCCTGAGTATCCTCATGTTTGTGTTTACGTGGAGGCACAGTCACCCTCTACTATGGAGGACACAGAGAATAGAGCTGTGTTTAAATTCCCTTCACAGTTTGTGTCCTACATAACAGATTCAAGCTGAGAGCATTTATTAGGATTAAAATTTAGATTGGAATAACATTTGTATTCTCATGTATTATATATAGAGGTTCGGTTAGCTTTACACAAAAATAGCAGAAACGTCCTCCAAAGAACTACTTTTACTTTATTACTTTGAGTACATTTTAGAGCCTGTACTTTTTAAATTTTTCTTAAGTAAAGAAGTTGAACCAGTACTTTGACTTTTACCAAAGTATTTTTTAACACAAGTACTTGTACTTTTATTTAAGTACACAATGTCAGTACTTTTGCCACCTCTGCATATGGCCTCTTTCACTCCTCTTTCAAACCATCTTTATTCTCGGTCCAAAATATGAACAGTGGCATCCTCAAAAGACATGTGGTTATTCCAACTGGGCCTTCATCAAATCAGTGAAGATGAACAGGAAAAAAAGTCGTACGCCAACTAGAAAGAAAGAGCAAACCTGCAACATTATCTCTAATGTAGCAGGTTTGTCAGCGAAATGCAGGAGAATTTTCTCCAAGCATGACATCCCAGCCACACTAAAATGGTCCCAAGGACAAAACTCCCAATTACTCCCAACAACTCCTAATGTGCTGTGCAGTGCAGCAACGAGTGCTCAGACTTCTACACTGGAAAAACTGAGCAGCCACTCCACAAAGGCCTAACATGGAAGGGCCACCTCAACATTACAAGACTCAGCTGTACTTCTGCACCTAAAGAAGCTGTTGACATTTTGGACTGGGAAGGCGGGATTGTTTGAAAGAGGAGTAAAGGAAGCCATCAATGTCAACTGTAAACGACCATCACTGAGATGGTAGCTTGAAACAGCTGTCAGCTACCTACAGTGTACTCTTGAGATCCCTCCCCAGGTACCTTAACCCTGACTCACACCTTTTTTTTTTTAAGGGGGGGTTTCACACAGTGGTTCCACCCAAAAACCCTGGTGGTAATCAGGGGCGGGCTGGGGTTGAAATTTACAGTCGATTTAGTCGACTAAAATATAAAGGGTGTAAAATGTAAATGCTTTTTCTTCAGTTCCTTGAATTAGTCATTATACACACTTACACAAAATTAAACATTTATTAAAAGTTATGGAATATTATTGATAATATCAACATTTGCGTTTCACCTGCTTCCCACACACCTGATCATTAACACCACCTTACTGAGATAATACAGCGTTTTACAGCAGGACACGCTCTGAAAGGTACAGGGCAGTTATGTTTTTATCCTTTTAGGTAGTTTTTATTTAGTTATCGTCTCGTTTTCGTCATGAAAAAAGGGCCGTTAACGAAAACTATGACGAAAATATTGTAGCCCCTCCTGATGAAAAAAGAGCCAGCTCTTAGAGCCGAAACGTTCGCGACCGACCATCACTGTCTGCACTTGTGGCCGCTCGAGCGCTGCTGTGCTTAATTGGGTAAAAAAAAAAAAAAAAAAAAAAATTCTGATCACCGGCCGGTTCGGCCTGGAAACGACCGGCCGTTCGGGCTGTTGAGAAAACCATGACCTGGATGACTGAGAATCCACACACACATATGTTCTGGTAACTGATGTTCCTTGCCGCAACCATCTTTAGGTGATTGGTAACATTACAGATCCATTTATTCTTTGATGTTTTCATTGATTATAAATTTTATTTGTACATATGATATTGATTTATTACAAATGTAAGCAAATTATGTATGGTGGTCAAAATGACCACTTATGATAGTTCTAGTAGGTCTAAAATTTTAGGGAGTTCTAGTGTTAACAAACAAACAAACAAAAAAGACTTTATTATCCTCTCTTTTAGATAAGTTAGTTTCAGTTGAAGATTTTATCATTTCTAGTTTTACACGAACACCACACTATACACATATTTCAGGACTCTGTTGGATTATTGTGTACACAACGTGATACATGTTACAAAAAATCACTGAAATGTGCCTTTGAATCCAATTTTAGTTATTAAATTTTCTCATTAAAATGTGCGTTTGATTTACTTATTCATTATCGTGATTATTGTGATTCTTCAAAATAACCGGTCAATTTTTGCAAAAACTGTCTGCTGTCTAATCTCAAAAGAAGTCTAAAAAGGGCTCATTGCAAAAATAACTTTGTTTACAGTCAAAACAGTTCACCGATTGCTCCAAGTAAAGTAAAAAATATCGACTGCCGCATAGCTCACATTCACTCACCTATAGTTTCACCTTCATCTGCAAAAACGAAAGACCGAACAAAAATGCAGCAGATCTAAACTGAAACCTGTTTATCACCTCGAACGTTGCTTGAAGTCATTGTTATTATAATAATGGCTATTATAAAAACACGATGTGCATCAGTATATTTTATGTATTGTCAGATTTCAAATTTAGTATCTGCTGCCTCATTATAAATCCGTGACATCATCGCTGTCTCCGTCCTTACAGCCTGTTGAACGACTGTAAAAGCTTCATGTTACGAACAAAAATAACAAACTAACGTCTAACTGGGATTTCAGTGCTTGTAGAAACATAAACGTCTGCAGATGAATTCGCTCCTCTGATCGCTTTGCAGAGTCTTTATGAAGGAGGAAATGAATGGGAGTATCAGACAGGTGGTTCAGGTGCAGCAGGAGGGGAGGAGTCAGAGAGACACTCAGAGTTTGTTGGATAAAACCTGCCAGCGAGCAGGTTAGGATCACCGAGCCTGTCACGGTAACTGACTAAAATAGTTGGAGTTAGCGCTCTTTCCGGAACTGAAAAGTTTCCCTCATTTTAGGGTTAACAAACCCAGAGTTGTTAGCAAAGCCTCCTTCCTGGAATAGGGCCCAGTTTAAACCAACTACTGTCGCGCTGGCTCAAAGGTCCGAACACCTGCAAACATCCGGAAAAGAACCGGTCATGGCCGGTGGTCTGAAGGAGTGTTTTCTTTGACTTTGAAGCGCCCGCGGGGATCTTTCAGAAACGGGGAAAAAAAAAAAAAAAGGTAAACACATGTTTTCATAGATGTTGTAGCCTATGTGTGTTCTGTTCCTACCTTTAAGGATTACTAAAGGATTATTGTGTTTTCATTTAAAATATGGACAGTGCTGACCTTGTCCCCTGTGACAACATTCAGAAGATTCCATCATTTTCCTGAATTAATGGAGTTGTGTGTGTATGTATGTATGTATTTGTGTATAATATATATATATATATATATATATATATATATATATATATATATATATATATATATATATATATATATATTCATTCAGCTCACCCTCCTGTAAGACTCACTTTGCTAAATCATTAATCCAGATGGTGTACAGTTAAAAGCAAATAAACAAAATACGTGTTTCCGCAGAGATTTGTGACATTTTATTTTAACTGCAAATGAAAATGAAACTAAGCTGAAGCTTGTTTTGCAGTGAAGGGCACAGTGTGGACAGGAAAGCAAAGTGACCTTTTTTTTTCTCACGCATTTATTGCGGTAGGTTAAGTCTTAAAAACAGCTCAATAAAAAAAAGCCCTGATTACGTTGCTATTCTATATATATATATATATATATATATATATATATATATATATATATATATATATATATATATATAAGTACATTCTTGTGAATAAAATCAACTAAAGTAATGTATAACTGAGGTAACGTTGTTTGATGGCTCCACCCCCTGTTTATTGTGACTGGACCATGTTGTTCACTTCTTAAGGTAAAACACTGACTTCACCTGATTTTTCTTTGTGTCGTTATACAATTTCTTTGGAAAAGGGAATACCACTTGAACATTTTATTGATGCCATAGAAGAAAGTTCTTATAATTAAAACTGTATTCTGTTTTCAGAACCACAGGATGCTTCATGTTTGGTTCTTCTGTGTTTTCTACACCTCCATTCTCCTTGCTCTGTTGCTCTCAGGTCAAGGTAAACGACATTATCAGGTCTTTCATAAAATAATGAATAAAATATAAATTGTATGTTTATATATGGCAATGTGTATTTACTTCTATGCATGATTAAGAGACCACGTCAACGCTCCATTGTCTAAAAAAAAAACAAAAGACTACATCCATCAGACACACACTGTTGACCCCATTAAGGGCGAACTGAAAATTTGGTCAGAAAAATTTTGTTCAATCAAGTTTACGTAGTAAAAGTATAATAAAAAATTTCATAATTTAACTTTCATTATGGTTTCAAATTACATTATAATTTAATTATACGTGTCAATAACACACACCTTACAAAAAGCCATATAATGATATGCTGGGGGAAAAAAATCACATAACCTGACCTAGATACAACACTAACCAATACAAACAAAAGGCTGGAAAAGAAAGTGGAACTAAAAAGAAACAGCTGGAGAAACATTTTACAATTAATTAAGTTAATTGGCAAAAAGTAAGTAACATGATGGTATACAAAGAGAGACGTGATCTTCAGGTCCTGAAGTATCACTGCATTAAAACAGGCCTGATTCTTTCATGAGAGTCACTGCATGGACTCAGGAACACAGAAATCACTGTAAACACAGCTCACTGTGCCGTCTGTGAGCATGATCCAGACTTCTCTGGGTCAAAGCCTGAAGCAGAGTGGAAAACTGTTCTGTGGTCAAATGAAACAATTTTTTAAAATTATTTTTAGAAAACATGGATCCTGTGTTCTTCTGACGAGAAGCAGGACCATCAGCAGCTTGTTATCGCTGATCATATAGAGGTGCATTGCTACCTATAAAATCAACAACTCTCACAACTGGAAAGGCACCATCAGTGCTTAAAGACATTTACAGGTCTCAGACCAGCATATGCACCCATCCAGATGACACCTGTTTCAGAGAAGGCCTTGAATATTTCAGCAAGAGCATGCTGAACCAGATACTGCATCTATTACAACAGCATGGCTCCATAATAGAAGAGTAGGGTGCTGAACTGGCCTGCCTATAGTACAGACCTTATACCAAATGAAAACATTTTGCTTATGATGAAATGAAAAATATGACAAAGAAGACCCAGGACTGTGAACCAGACATGAAAACGAAAAAAGTCCTCCCCCAAAAGTCCAGTAACTGCACTCCTCATTTCCCAGATGTTTGTGACTTGTTAAAAGAAGACAGGGTGCTGCACAGTGGTAAACATGACCCTATGACCTTCTTTTGAGCCATGTTTACTGCCATCATATTATAAATAAGCTAGTATTTTTTTCAATGATATTTTAACTCAGTTTAAACAGCCATTATTTTTTCTGTGTTCTATTGTGAATAAAAAATGGGTTTAATACTGCATTCTGTCTTTATTTACATTTTACACAGCATCCCATATTTATTGGAATCGGAGTTACTTTACATTACTTGTGCTTTTCCAGACATTTAAAGTGACCAGACTTATTGAGTGTGTTATCTGTGACAATGCTTTAATTGTAAAGGGCCATATTAGTAGAATTCAGTTCAGTTAGGTGGACTCACAGCACCCACTGGAAATAAACCACACTGTTATGTGTTTATAATAAAGACATTTATTGTTCATTTCTTTGTGAAATAAAAACACAAATCTTTGTCATCTCAGGTCAGTCAGCGGTGATTGGTCCAATTCAGCCAATAGTGGCAACAGATGGAGATGACATCATTTTGCCGTGTTATCTCTACCCAACCATGGATGCTTCAGATATGACTGTGGAGTGGACCAGACCTGACCTGGAGTCCAGATTGGTTCATGTACGGCCCGAGAGAGCTGAACTACAAAATCCATCCTACAAGGGAAGAACATCTCTGTTCACTGATGAGCTGAAACATGGAAACATTTCTCTGAAGATCTCCAAAGTAAAGCTGTCTGATGAGGGAACGTACAAGTGCTTCGTTCCAGACCTGCGTAGAGACTCTGCTGTTAGGCTTGTTGTTGGTAAGCAGTGAGACCTATTTCATCCCCTTAGAATTATATGGTTCTATCCATGTTCTGACCAGTTTTGAGATATTAAGCTTTAAAGTTTTTGCACTCTGTTTAGGAAAAAATACACATAGAATAAGTCTTGTTCACACATGTTTATGAAACATATGTATTCTAAATCAGTAATATCAAAATCCTATTAAATGTGCAAATGGGTTTTTTTTTTAACAAGTGAACAAATGCAGATAGAACCTTATAATTGTAAAAACTTGTTTGTTGTTTGGAATTATAAGGTTCTATCTGCAAAATGTGAGAACTACTATTGATTTACAAGGAATGAAAAATAGTTAACTTATAGTAAGTTTTAAACGATAAAATTCTAGATGTAACAGAGTGTCCACAAGTATGGTTAAAACAAATTTAATGAATTCTGTGACATTTTTTTAAGTTTCTTCTTTCATGGCAAACTGTTTGAAAATGCACACATTTCCCTTTAAACAAACTAGAAGACAATGAAGCTTTCAAAGTTTCATTTTTGAATGTTTCAGTGCTACAACATCTCCATTCATTCTCTTATCCTGTTCAGGGTCACGGGGGGTGGGGGGCTGGAGCCTATCCCATCTGATATAGGGCAAGAGGCAGGGTACATCCTGTAGAGGTCGCCAGCCTGTCACAGACAACCATTCATACTAACATTCACATCTATGGGCAATTTAGAGTGACCTTTTTTATTAACCTAACCCTAGTAACAGCATGTCTTTGAACTGTGGGAGGAAACCCACGCAGACATGGGAGAACATGCAAACTCCACACAGAAAGGCCCGGGCCAAGGTGGAATCGAACCCAGATCTAGATGTCAATCTAGCTGTGAGGCAGCAGTGCTAACCATGTATATAATATATATTAGGGGTGGGACTTGATTAAAAAAATTAATCGAATTAATTACAAGCTTTGTAATTAATTAATCAAAATTAATCGCATTTTAATCACATTTCAATATTTGACATGAGAAATATTAATTTAAGTTTGGTTGATGGATGAATCAATATACATAAGCTTAAACTTCAAAATTTAGTTTATTTTCCCACCAGTCTACTACACAGACCAACGAAGGGTGGAAGTGCTCCTGTGATAAGCAAACTCCTGAAATTAAAGTTAAGCATCATAACTGGATAGTTTTATTCTACATTAATGTCTCACTTAATTGTCATGGTCCTGGGCCGGTGGCCCAGTATTCTATGTTCCTGTGATATAGTTCTGTTTTGTTATGGTTTCACTGTTTCTGTTCCCCTGGGTTCTGTTGTGCTGGTGTCAGTTATCCGTCGGTGTCTGTTTTCACAGGTGTTAGGCCAGTGTGTTCTGTTAGGTTCTTTCCTGTTTTATTTTGGTAGGTCTTTTGTCTGTGCGCTTTGGGTTTAGTTTTGCTTCCTGTGTTTCCCTCCCAGCTGTTTCCCATTTGCCCATTACCTGCTGTGTATATATTGTCGGTGTTTTCACTTTGTCCTTGTCGCGTCGTCCGCTCCCCTGCTGTGTTCCTCTGTGATTCTCTTTTGACCTGATTTTCAGTTCTGGTTTTGTTCCTGGCTCTGTCCCGGACTTTGCCAAATAAAGACTGTTTTTTCCATTTACCTCGTCTGCCTTGGGGTCCCCTTCTTACCCGCCACACAGCTGATACATGACAGAACGACGCTACCACTATGGACCCCGCAGACATGGAAAAGTACCGCGGCACTCGCTGGGCTCGGGGGGGACCGGCGTCCTTGAGAGGGTCCCGGCGACGCCGTTCACCGCCTAAGCCGCAGGTCTGCCGCATGGGCAGACAGTTTTTGGCGCCGGCCGCTCCCTCACCTGCCTCTCCGTGCGCTCCCCCCGTGTATATATATATATATATATATATATATATATATATATATATATATATATATATATATATATATATATATATATATATGGGCTACCTGCTGCACACCATCTATTACACAATTTAAAAATTGTACAATTAAAAAAAAATAAATCAAACATTTCATGACATATAAATAAACTGAAATTTCAATAAAATTTTTACAGAGAGTCAAAAAATTCTGGATATTTTGCCACAATGGTCCCCCCCCCCCCCATTTAGCCCAGATCTTTTTTTAATGTTACAAGCTGCAAACTACCTGAAAAAGTCATTCTTTCCATTCTTTAAAATACCACAAACATTTAGACTGAGTCCATGTCAAAAATCCAAATAAAAACTCATTCCACTTAAAAGGCAGACTTTTAGACGTGGATCTTTAATTAAAATCATTCTGTTATAAAAATGTGACTGACAATGAATTTTTGTTTCGGTTGTATTTATTCAGGAAAAATGTAAAAATTTCATTTGCCTTCCCTTTTCTGGTGTTTTTTTTTTCCCTTTTACTTGCTCTTCTGGAGTTTGATGCCAGAAATAGAAATAGTCAGAGTTCACTAACATGGTACCACTGCTCTTAGAATATATTAAAATCTGAAGTCGTTCTTCAGTCAATAATATTTTATACGTGAGGTAACTTATATTACGACCTTTGACTATTCTCAATATTGCCATTAGCACTGCTTCTTTGCACTGTTAGCACTGACCACTGTGGTCAGTGCTAACAGTGCAAAGAAGCAGTTGTGTGATCTAAAATTATCAAAGGTTAAGAATTTGCCTGCCATTAGTACTTCTATCTGTTGTCAACTGATTTTTGAAATCCTCAACCTTTAGATATCTTGTAAACAGCCCCAGCTTCCCACAAAACATTTTCTCTAAAACCTTAAAGTTAAAGCTTACTTTTGTAGATAGAACCTTATTGTTTTGTGACTAAAATGGCCAAATGTATAAATAGTTGAAAAAAATCTCTAATATATTGTTGATAAGTGGTCAGAGAATAAGAATAAGACAATAAGTCAGTTTCATCAAAAATGTCAGATAGAACCTTATAATTCTAAGGAGACAATTTATGAACCTTCTTTTGTCAAGAATAATTATTTCTTGTTGAATATTAGTTAGACAACTCAGGGTACAAATGTCATCCTCAAAAGAAAACAGACCCTCAATGCTGTGGTCCAGAGTCCAGGTTTAAAGTTTAACCCTGAGATGAGGGAAACTCTGGGTTTTCTCATCCAGAAATAGAGCAGACTCATATTCAGAGCCAGTTACCATGACAAAAGACTTTGTGAACATAATCTGCTCACTGACATATTTTCTTCAACACACTCTAAGCTCATCTCTGACTCCTCTCCTCCTCCCAATCTGGTATCATGGAAAAGGTGATACACCTGATTTTTAAATCACCAAATATTGGCATCAGTCTTCAAAATCCAATATCAGCTGGGCTCTAATCTTATTTCATGTAAAGAAAACCTGTCTATGCTGTGAAATCATCTTGAAGGTTATTTATTCTCCAGTGTCATGATAATCCTAGTTATTCAATATGTCTGTCCACAAATAGGCAACAAACAAATCTAACCTTACCATCCATTAAATAACAGCACTGTTAGGTATTAGGAAAAATTTGGTGTCATCAAAATCCACCACCTGTAATGTGACAAAATAATATATTTTAGGGAAATAAACTGTTCTCTTTTTCAGGTGCTGCTTCTTCACCTGTTGCACAGATGAACAGAACCAGCAGTGGGGTGGTGTTACAGTGTGAGTCTGCAGGCTGGTATCCAGAGCCTGAGCTGCTGTGGTTGGACGCTGAGGGAAACCTCCTCTCTGCTGGACCTACAGAGACCCTCAGAGGTCCTGATGACCTCTATACTGTCAGCAGCAGAGTGACTGTGGAGAAGAGACATGGTAATAACTTCACCTGCAGAGTCCAGCAGAAGAACATCAAGCAGTACAGAGAGACACACATACATGTTCCAGGTAAAGTTCACGGATAAACTAATGATGTGAATTCCCTGGAATAGCTGGACAGATTTGGTCAAATTATGAACTACTGCACATGCTGTTGACATTTCAGATGATTTCTTCATGGTGGTCAGTCCTTCTGGTCCCCCCAGTGATCCAACTATTGATCGAAATGCAATCACTGTTTTGGCAGTTGGTGCTGTTGTTGTGATTCTTGCTGTTTTCTTTGTTGTGTGGAAGAGGAGACAAGCCATATGCAGTAAGTCCCCCCTTTTTTTGAATTATGAATATTTATTGTTTCAGCTTCATACTTTTCATACTTCATACTCCCCCCTGATACAATAAATTAAATGATCAGAGATTATGTTTTGTAATTTTGACCAGATTTTCTGTTACTTCTAAAATATTAGAAGATCCAGTGTGTGGGAATTAAAGGGATCTGACACAATGAAATATAATATTTCTAATTATAGTTTCATTCATGTACATATATATATATATATATATATATATATATATATATATATATATATATATATATATATATATATATATATATATATATATATATATATATATATATATATATATATGTATGTATGTGTCAAACATACCGATAACAAAGAATGTGATTTCCATACCAGTTGGGGCTTGGGTTAATAACGATAACTGTTCTTTGCCTCTGGCTCTCTGGACTCTTGCCTGTTGGCCATGGGAGCTCTGTCTAGGGCCTCCCTCTATCCTCCTCTGGGGTGTGTGTGCGGTTATGATCGAGATGTGTGGCTGCATGCCTCCTGATCTCCCGGTGGGCTGTGGATGGCCTGGGTCCCCTGGGACTTTCACTGTTTACCTCTAGATCCCGGGGGAGTGGATTTTGCAAAAAGGATGAAATGGCTGTCGGTAATAAAAGAGTGGAGAAAGATACACACAGGTGGGCTACATCTTATGCAGAAGATGCAAGCTACAAGAAATAGAAGACTGCACAGTTGTCAGGGCAGGATGAATCTGATGGCGCTGTCAGATGATAGTCTTTAGGTTGACTTTGGAAATCAAGAAGAGGAAGCGAATGAAGGCAGAGGCAAGGATTAAATTGTAGAAGTTGAAGAAGGGAGAGTTCAGGAAGGAATTGAGACTGGCTCTCGGTTTTAGGAAAGAGTTACCAGATGACTGGGGAAGTCATCTGTACTGTGCTACTAAAGGAAACTGCAAGATGGTGTTTGGTGCATCCTCTGGACGAGGGGTATCCAAACTTTTTTCAAGGAGGACCAGAATTTATCATGTGACAGTACCTGAGGGCCAACAGTCCCTGATGACATAAACAATAAAACTCTAATAAAACTCTAAACAATAAAAGATGCACATAAATATTCTTTTGTTTAATATTTTCATTTTTGTGCAGCAAACGAAAAAGAAGTGAGCAAAAGATGAACAGAGAACATAAAAGCTCCCTGAATTTCAAGTGGAAACATTTAAAACATACAGAAACTCTGTAAAGTACAACACTGTAATTCTGATAACAGAGCAACAGGTAAAATACTAACACTAATGAGTAGGGCACACAGGTACACATGTTTGAGAGCAATGGTAGCCATGTGTAAAATATCACCAGGTGGGAGTCCCTTTGTATTGATCTCAAGCAGTTCTTGTTGAAGTTCAGAACAGAGAAAGTGCGCGCAGACAATGTGGAGCCAAACAAGATGAACATTTTCTTTGTAAATGTTCACTGCATGCAGTTTTTTTTGTAAATAAACAGTTTATTACCATTTTCACTGTAAATACCAGATCCTATTTTGTATTTTTTATATTTATTATGTTGGCACCTGGAAGATGGCGCTAACAAAATTTGATTGTATTTTGCAATGACAATAAATGTGGCTGCAGTGAAGGGCTGCTTCACTAGCCTGGACCCTTGTTTCACGCTCAACACACACACGTTAGTAAAACAAAGGTCTTGAGTCCAAAGAATCTTCTTTTGTATCTTTACTGAAGAAAGCAAAATACAAAACATAAAGGAGAATCTTGACCTTTCTGATTTAACAAAATTTTACAGCGCGTCATGTAGCGTAGGTTGAAAAACTGTGTTGCTCTAGGGTCCAGTGATTTCCAATACATTTTTCCTCATTTCCTACAGTTTTCTTTCCTTTACAGATAGCATTAGCAAGTAAGTGTCCACAGGTAATCCTAATCAATTCTAATCTAGTCTAGTATTCATTCTTCCATTTCTTCTCAAGCTTTATTCTTCTCCCTGCAAGAAGCAAAGTTTAGTTATGGGTCTTCGAAGTACTGAGGTCAAAATAAAAACCATCATCATACCCCTTTAGAGTCCGGTACCACTCTGACGAACTTCAAAGATTTTCTTGGCAGGGACGAGTCAATGAGAAGGACGACATCTCCAACTTTGAAACTCCTCTTCTGGATGTGCCATTTTTGCCATTCTTGTAGAAGAGGAAGATATTCGCAAATCCATCTTTGCCAGAATAGATCTGCCAGATAATGAATTTGTCTCCAATGACGGTAGACGTAAATATCATCTTTGTTGAAAACACCCAGTGGAAAGATAGGCTGAGCCTTAATTAGGAGGAGATGGTTTGGCGTCAGTGGCTCTGGGTCATTTGGGTGGTCTGTGTTCATGGTTAAGGGTCTTCCATTGATAATGCTCTCAACTTCACAAAATAGTCTGTGGTCCTTCATCATCTAGTTGCTGTTGCCTCACAACAGAACTCAACACTTTCCTCACGGTGTGGATTTGATGCTTCCAAATGCCGCCGTCGTCGGAAGCAGCAGGTGGGTTGAAAATCCACTGCATGTCTTTTTTTTTTTTTTTAAAAGCCTGTCATGTCTGGCACTGTTTGCAAGCAGAATTGTGATCTGAATGCATTGTTGTGCCAAACATATTTATTCTTCCAAGATAAGCTCTATAGAGTCTCTATAAGCTTTTCTTGTTAATGTTTTGTGTTTTGTGTTTTTGTTGTTTGTTTGTTTGTTTGTTTGTTTTATTTCATTTATTTGTGTACATATACATTTAATTCCAGTGGACAGGCTGGGGGAGAAGAAGAAGAAAAAAAAAAAAAAAAAAAAAAAAGAGAGAGAGAGAGAGAGAGGGGAGAAAACAGAAAAAGAGGACAGAGCACCACTACACTAACAAAACAATTCAAATGCTGCAACTGCAAAAAAACCAGAAAAAAGACAACATACCAAAACAGAACAAGCAATACCTGGAAAAATAACTATGTGGAAAAGGCACAACAAAATGAAGCATGGTTGTATAAGAACAACAATTTTGTTGTGATTGCGTTAGTGTCTGTGTCATGGAATGCACTTACCAACGAGGGCAGAAAGCCGCCGCTCCACCCACAAGGAGCCAGAGGCAGGCAGAGAAGGACCCAGGGAACCCGAGCCATCCGCAGCCCATCAAGAGCCACGAAAACCCGCGGCCGCACATTCCAGCGACAACCGCATACCCACCCCAGCAGAGGGGAGAGGGAGGTCCCAGATGGAGCCCCCCCAGTCGAGGGGCAAGGGCCCCAGGGAATTCGAGGCATCAGGAAACCGGCCCCCCCAGAGGCCAGCCCCCCCGTGCAGGCCGGCGGCAGGGCCCCAGGGCCCAGGTGCCCAAGAACCGCCCGACATACCGCAGAGCCCCCCCCCACGCCGGAGAAGCCCAAGCCGCCCCGGCCCACAGCCCCCAGGAGAGCAGGTCGACACCCACGCCAGAACATCCAGCCCGGCCCAGGAACCCCAAGGCACCCACACCCCGGGGAAGTGGGGGACGCAGGAGCGACCACCGAGAAGCAGCCGGGAGGCAAGGCACAAGAAGGCCCAGATTCAGGTCCAGCCATGCACACACGTATGCACACACACTCACCCACATATGCTCATGCGCACACACACTCACCCACATATGCTCATGCACACACACACTCACCCACATATGCTCATGCACACACACACTCACCCACATATGCTCATGCGCACACACACACACACACACACACACACACACACACACACACACACACACACACACACACAACCCTACCCACACGCATTTACCCACCCAAATACACCCACGAGGACTGTGACAAATGCACATTCATCCACATCTATCCACCCTCTGAGGCCAGGGCAAGTAGACACCCCACCCGGGCCGACAGCGACCCCACGATGCTGCCAGCCCGGCACCCGAAGCACCACCCGACTCCCACCCCGGGCGAGGTGCAGGAAATCCGGGTGTGGGATGGCCCACCCCACCCCACCCCCCACCCAAATTATAAATGTTGAAGTGTATGGCTTCATGTTTGTGAATGCATGAAGTGTCTAAGATGTAGTTAAAATTGAGGGGACAGCTGTGCCTCAAGCATCCATGGGTGCTCGACCTCACCACCCCCTCAAAGCCCTTAATGTCTAAAGTGCCATTAAAATTGGGGGGCTGACGGTAGACTGGACCAGAGTGGGGCCATCACAGTGGCCCCCTCTCATCATCCCCATGCCTGCCCCCCAAGGTCCTATGTGTATCAGAGTGTATTGTCACTTGTAATGTCTGTAATGCAATTAAAATGGAGAGGCAAGTGCGGTTCCGCACGTGGCCTCTCCACACGACATGAAGTTTGTATATGTGTGTGTGTGTGTGTGTGTGTGTGTGTGTGTGGGGGGGGGGGGGGGGGGGGACTTATGACCAGGAAACCTGGAATAAGAGAGCCAGCTGTCCGCTGGCTCAGTAGGCACCCCGATTCCCCACACCCCAGCACAGGGCAGGCGCAGGTGGACCCGGGGCCCCGGTGACAGCACCATGGAGCACCGCAGCGCCCGAGATCGGCACCACAGCCCCTGCCACAGAGGGCAGCATGCTCCACTCCAGATACTCATTCACTCAACGAGGGACACAAACAAGAGACAAGACAAGCTGGCCTGAATTGGGAAAACGGTGCCCCGTACACCCCAGCCACTCCACGACGGCCACCCCCACCACCCCCACCACCCCACAATGCAGGCACCTCAGAGCCCCAGAAGCGCGGACCGAACATCCCGACGCAGGCCGGACCAACCCACCCCACCCGGTGGCGAACCGGGGCAGCAGAGACCCCCCCAGCGCCAGGGGGGACCCACCGGCAGCCGGCGCGATCCCAGGGCCCCAGGCCCCAGACCCCACGCCCCGAGCCCCACAGAGAAGACCGGCCAATCCGGCCAAGGCCAGCAACCATCACCCCAAGCACCCCGGCCACACCCCAAGACCGTAAGGCAGCACCCACCCAAGCCCCCCACCACCATCAACCAGGACAAGCACACGGACGCCACAAGAAGGCAGACGCAGGATTCCAGTCCCAGGGGCTATCGGACACACACGGGCCCCAGGAGTCCGCCCCAGACCGCCCACAAAGCACACCAGGAGCAGAGCCCTCAGCCAACCACCCCCGCTAAGTAATGGAGCTGATCAGTGGGAACCAGAGAGAGTCAAATTCATCCAATTGGTTTTTAGCAGAAGCAGACATTCTCTCTAAGCTAACATGATCTAATAGTAGATTTCTGTATTGAGTAATACACAGTTTATTTTTTGATTTCCAATTCATGAGGATAGTTTTCTTAGCGATACACAAGGCGGTAAGAACTATGTGTGATATATATGACTCCATCACTAATTCATTAACGTCACCTAAAATACACAGTCTGGGGGAAGTTGGAACACGACAGCTAAATCATGTAGATAAGTCTTCGCATATCCTCTGCCAGAACTTCTGAACAGGAATACAAGACCACAGAGCATGCATATAGTTCTCCTCTGAATTGCTTGTGCAGTGGGTGCATGTGTTTGAGTGTGTAAGGCCCATTTGGAACATCCTTTGTCCAGTATAGTGCGTTCTATGGAGAATTTTATATTGTATAAGTTGTAATTGGGGATTTTTAGTCATTTTGAAGATATTTGAGCATATTTCTGTCCAGAAGTTTTGGTCCGGGCTGATAGAAAGATCACCTTCCCATTTTGTAATCGGGAGGGAGACTGAATCATCAGTTTTTAATAATAATTTATATAATTTTGATAACAATTTGGGGGTACAGAGGTTTAGAAGTTCAGATACCCATGTAGGTATTTCTAAATTCAGTTGATTGAGATTAAATCTTTCCTGCAGGATAGATTTCAGTTGTTGATATTCGAGAAATCTACTGTTGCCCATTCCATATTTTAATATAAGTTCATGGAATGTCATAAGGTTTCCATCTTGGATAATATGTTCTAACTTATTTATCCCCTTATCACGCCATAATGGAAAATTCAGCATTTTCTTTTTCTGACAAATATCTGGGTTGTTCCAAATGGGCGATAATTTACAGGGGATAAGTGAAGACTTAGTTATTTTTAACTAAGTCTTTTTTCGTCATTGCTTCATTGATAAGAGACCAGTCCAGCTCTGCTAATGCCGCTCGTAGTTCTCATTCAGCGCCGACAAAGTTTGTGCCAATTGATTGACACCTGCCCTCTTCTGGCTTGAAAATGTCATAAAGCATTAATACGCGAGCCTGTATCGAGGGAATAGGCTACTTCAGTATGCACTGCTCTTGTAGTTAAGCATGTAAAAATAGGGGTGGGACTCAATTTAAAAAAATAATCTAATTAATTAGAAGCTTTGTAATTAATTAATCGAAATTAATCACATTTTAATCACATTTCAATATTTAACATGAGAAATATTAATTTAAGTTTCGTTGATGAATGAATCAATATACACAAGCTTAAACTTCAAAATTTTGTTTATTTTCCCACCAGTCTACTACACAGACCAACAAAGGGTGGAAGTGCTCCTGTGATAAGCAAACTCCTGAAATTAAAGTTAAGCGGAGAACGAACTTTTGCTCCTTTTTGTGGTTTAATTTTAATCCTTTAATTCACAATAAGCTGTTAAAACAAACATAACACATTTCAACATCAAGGAATACAGCTGAGTGAATGATTAATTTCCAACTATATTAAGTGAGACATTAATGTTGAATAAAACTATCCAGTTATGATGCTGAACCAGCTGCTTTTCCACAGCTGTGGTTGCTAGGCGACATGAGCTATGCAGCGGTGAGGGCAGGCGATGCTGATGTGAAGGCTAGACCATCCATTTTCCAGCCTTTGCGGTCTTCGTAGGCTGCGACGGACCCGGTCTATGTAGGACAGGCCCTTCGAAGGATTCAGCCCCTGAATAATAATATCTGTATGCCTGGAACTCGTGCATTGAGAAACGTTCCACGGTGCAAAGTGCGATTAAAATGCGTTAAAACTTTTAATTCATTATTTTCCCAGTAATGAATGAATCGAAATTAGTAAAAACCCCTCCGTAGTGCTTGACTTTAACATTTCCTCTTTTGACCTCAAACAGGCCAAAGTAATCTACACCCGTGTTAGTAAAGGGTGTCTTGTCTGGGAGTAGATGGTACAGTGGCAAGTCTGCCAGCTTCTGCTCACCTGCCTTTATGTGTAGTCTTCTACAGAGGTTACAGTCTGAGGTCATTCTTCTCACGGCTGCATTGGCCTGTGGTATCCAAAACCGTTGCTGTAATCTGGCTAAGACATGGTCTCCATGTCCAGTTTCTTGGTGGATGTGATGGAGAATAAGGCAGGCTATTCCATGCTGTTTATGCAGAATAGCAAGATGCTTGGCCTTCTCAGGCATCACTAATCTGCTCAGAAACCCTCTTACCCTCAACACACCATCTTCCAAGTATGGATCCAATTTGAAGATTGACCTGTTTCTTTTTACTTGCATGTTTCCAAGCAGCAAAGCTTTTATCTCTTCCACATAGGTCTGTTTCTGACTGCATTTGATCATTTCTGTTTCAGCTCTGGATAGGTCTTCAGTAAGTATTCTTTTAACAAGGTTCTTCTTACATGTCACCATCTGCTGTTCAATCATGTCTCTTTGCCTTTCTGGATCTTCTTTAGATTGTAGATGGCTCATTCTAGCTCTTTCCTTTTCTCACTTAAATGTCTCAATGTCTCCTTTAGGTGTAAAATTTTAGCAGTGGCCTTTTTAAGCTCATGCCAACTGGAGTAATACTCCATGAGTTTGTTTAGTGGCTCTTTGCACTTGTCCTGACCTAAGCATGATACTGCAGCAGATGTTTTCACCTCAGCATCATCTTCCATTAGGTAGGTTTGCTCAGGCTGCTCTGGCCACTCACCTTCACTTGTCAGGAACTTGGGCCCCTGAAACCAGATCTCACTTTTAATGAAACTCTCAAACTTCAAGCCCCTTGAAGCCTGATCTGCTGGGTTTTGTGACGTCTTAACATACTTCCACTAGGATGGTGTTGTTGCTTCTTTTTTTAAACTCGTTTTGAAACAAAGTGCATCATTTTCAATGTACTTTAGTACTGTTGTACTATCTGTCCAGAAGATTGATTCCATCATGGAGTTTCAAGTTCTCTTTTCAGTATACCATCTATCTTGACTGTTACCATCACTGCCATCAATTCCATTCTGGGAATCATGATCTGTTTGAGTGGAGAAACTCTGGACTTTCCTATCAAGAAAGATACATGCTTCTCACCTTTGTTTATTTGTCAACAAAATATATAACACAACACCATAACCATCTTGACTGGCATCTGAGAAGTGGTGGATTTGAGCTGTCTTTGTTAGCCCAAAGGTGGCAGGGTTAAAACCTTTGCTAACCTTTAAGATCTGAAAGGTTGCTCAGGTGTGCTAATCAATCCAGCCATGTTTTGCCTGGCCTTTCGTGGATTTCTTCATCCCAACCTCGCTTCTCTTTACAGAGATCTCTCAGAATACGCTTAACGGGTAGCAAGAGTGGTGCCAGGAAGCCCATGGGGTCATATACTGTACTGACATGTACTGACAATGGCTATGATGCCTCTTCTTGTGCATGGCTTATCTGGCAGGTGTGTCTTGCATCTGAAGCTGTCTAAACTGGTACACCACTGCATGTCCAATTCTCCAGGTCTAGATCTTTGACCTTAGCTGCTCATTTGTGTTCGGATACTGAGCACAATAGGGCCTTACTGTTGCTGATCCACTTGGTCAAGTGGAAACACTAGCACATAAAATCATCAGTTCCTGGACAAGAGCAACCACTTGGTCCTCTGTGGGAACTGACTTCAAGCAATCATTGATGTAGAAATTCTTGAGAAGTGTCTGCACTGCTTCTGCTGAGGTCTTTGTTACTGCATCCTCAGCTGTTTTTCTTAGTGCATATGATGCACAACTGGGAGACGATATAGCACCAAACAGACGCACACACATTCTGTTCCCAGCCAGTTCCATATTTGTATCACCATCTAGCCACCAGAGGAAGTGTAACAGGTCGGCATCATTGTCAGGAATCCGCACCTGGTAAAGCATGAACTCTATGTCTGCCATCGTGGCGATGGGCTCCTGTCTGAATCTTAACAGCACCAGCGAGGGTGTTCATCAGGTTTGGTCCTTGCATCAATTGGTCATTCACCAACACTCCTCGATAGGTTGTGGTGCAGTCAAAAATAACTCGCAGCTTCTTCTTCTTCGGGTGGTACACGTCGTGGTGCGGGATAAACCACAGCCTTCCATCACTGGAACTCAATTGCTGTTCAGGAACTTGTGTTGCATAGCCTTTCTCAAGTATGCTGCTCATAAATATTCTGTATTCTTGAGCAAAGTCTATGTCTGTCTGTGTCTGTATCTCTGCTGAATTTCCACCTTAGTAAAGTTAAGTTGCTGTTCAGCAATACCAAGATTCCTTGGCATCTTCACCTTGTCATCCTTGCCATCATCAGCACATGAGCTGTGCTGATGTTGCTGATGTTGTTGCTCCTGGTGCCCAATCGCACTTGGAGTGACATGTTTAGCTCCATGTTCTCCTTGAATTGCGGGCTGTTTATGGGGAAAACCTGGTCTTGGTAGGAGGGACAGTATCCATCCCACTTTGGATGGAGCAGCTCTCATTTCTAGAAATCTGGCTGAATTTATTAACCCCCCCCAAAATGTGACTACCCAGCATTGAGACCAGGAAGCAGAGTCGCAGTCTTACACGCCTCTCTGCAGCTTCTCTCCTTCTGCCATCCACATTAATCCCCATCCCCATAGAGTCAGTGCCTGCTCCCAGACAACCAAAAACAAAGCTAAAATCAGCAAAAAAAACTAGTTAAGCATAAAAATTAAAAAACAATAAATAATACAGCTTCATCAACTGCACCAAACAATAGAACAATTAAATGTGGATTATTAAACATTAGGTCTCTCTCTTCCAAGTCCCTTTTAGTAAATGATTTAATAATTGATCAACATATTGATTTATTCTGCCTTACAGAAACCTGGTTACAGCAGGATGAATATGTTAGTTTAAATGAATCAACACCCCCGATTCACAGTAACTGTCAGAATGCTCGAAGCACAGGTCGAGGAGGAGGAGTAGCTGCAATCTTCAATTCAAGCTTATTAATTAATCAAAGACCCAGACAAAGTTTTAATTCTTTTGAAAGCCTGACTCTTAGTCTTGTCCATCCTAATTGGGAAACTCAAAAACCTGTTTTATTTGTTATTATCTGTCGTCCACCTGGTCCTTACTCAGAGTTTCTGTCTGATTTCTCAGACTTTTTATATGATTTAGTGCTCAGTTCAGATAAAATAATTATAGTGGGTGATTTTAACATCCATGTAGATGCTGAAAATGACAGCCTCAACACTGCATTTAATCTATTGTTAGATTCAATCAACATTTACATTTACTTTAATGGATCACACAGCTGTGGGGAATAAGTTTTATTACAGTAGAAGTCTTTCTGAAAGTGCTGTAACTAACTTTAAGGATCTAATTCCTTCATTATTATGCTCTTCACTGCCATGTGCCAACACAGTGCAGAGCAGCTACCTAAACTCTGCTCCCAGTGAGGTCGATTATCTCGTCAATAGTTTTACATCCTCACTGCGTACGACTTTGGATACTGTGGCTCCTCTGAAAAAGAAAGCTTCAAATCAGAAGTACCTGCCTCCGTGGTATAATTCACAAACGCACAGCTTAAAGCAGATAACCCGTAAGCTGGAGAGGGAATGGCGTCTCACTAAATTAGAAGATGCTCATTTAGCCTGGAAAAAGAGTTTGTTGCTCTATAACAAAGCCCTCCGTAAAGCTAGGACATCTTACTACTCATCATTAATTGAAGAAAATAAGAACAACCCCAGGTTTCTTTTCAGCACTGTAGCCATTCTTCTTCCTATTAAAAGGTTTTTTTTTTCCTTCCCACTGTTGCCAAGTGCTTACTCATAGGGGGTTTGTGTGATTGTAAGGTCTTTACCTTACAACATAAAGTGCCTTAAGGACTGAATAAGTTAGAATAGAATTGCACTATGACTTTTTTTTTTTTTTTTACTTGGACAACAATTGAAGGATGTATTACTTAGTTACCGCTAAAGATCACAGTATTTTCATTCCTTCTGTGGCCTTTTAGAAACATGGCGTATATGTTTTTCAGTGATTTGGATGTTTTTCTTGTGCAATCTTTCATTACTCTTTGCACACTTATTTATTATGTATTTTATTGTTCATTTTTAGCCCTGTAGTTAGTTGTAGTTGTACTTATGTAATGTATGCATTTATGTATTGTATGTTTTTATGTAATTGTTTCCTATGTGTCATAAGTATTTTCTATGTATGTATTTTGTTCTCATGTGTGATCTAAAAGTATCCTTTTTTAACAAAAAATTAAAATTTAAGAAAAGATGATGAAAGAATATAGAATGAAAAATTCAGTTCAATTCAATTTTATTTATATAGCACCAAATCACAACAAACAGTCTCCTCAAGGCGCTTTGTATTGCGGGTAAAGACCCTACAATAATACAGAGAAAACCAACAGTCAAAACGACCCCCTATGAGCAGCACTTGGTGACAGTGGGAAGGAAAAACTCCCTTTAAACAGGAAGAAACCTCCAGCAGATCCAGGATCAGGGAGGACCAGTCATCTGCTGTGACTGGTTGGGCTGAGGAGAGAGAAAAAAGACATGCTGTGGAAGAGAGCCAGAGATGAATAATAATTAATGATTAAATGCAGAGTGGCGTATAAGCAGAGTAAAAAGAGGTGAATGAAAAGAGTGCATTTCTACCTATAAGCTTGATCATAAAGAAAAGTTTTAAGCCTAATCTTAAAAATAGAGAGGGTGTCTGTCTCCTGAATCCAAGCTGGGAGCTGGTTCCACAGAAGAGGGGCCTGAAAGCTGAAGGCTCTGCCTCCCATTCTACTCTTAAGTATCCTACGAACCACAAGTAAGCCAGCAGTCTGAGAGCGAAGTGCTCTGTTGGGGTGATATGGGACTATAAGGTCTTAGAGATAAGATGGGGCCTGATTATTCAAACTTTGTAATATGAATGACTGTTAAAATGTGGTGTTCATTGCTGTAACTGCATCAGAAAGCTTAAAACTTGGTTGTAATTTTCAAACTCACCACCAGATGGCAGTGAATCAGACACACTACTCATTTATTCAGGTGACGTCTAAAAACTTTTAGTGTGTAATTTGAATTTCTTCAGTTTTATCCTTTTACAAAAAGCACCAAGAACTCTTTCATACACTATTTCATTCAGTTTCTCCTGATTCTTTTACACACAGGAAACAAGAAGAAGAGCGAGGAGGACGGACCTGAACAGACCAGGAAGGAAAAAATGATGGACTCTAAAAATGATAACCGTGAGTTTCATGTTGTGGTGGCAGAAGGAGAAAGTGAACCACTCATAGCAGGAAGAGAAGAAGAGGATGATGTGGTGAGCAGAGGAGAGCAAAGACATGAAGAGGAAAGAAAAACCAAACAAGATCAGTTTGTTTTAGAAACAGAGCAAACAAAGGATAATCCACAAGAAAAGAGAATAAATTCATCTGCTGTTGTTCACAAAGAGTCTTTGATTACAGTAGAAAAAGAAACACAGGAAGATGTGACAGGAAGAGAAGAAGAGGAGGATGTGGAGAGCAGAGGAGAGAAAAACTTTAAAGAGGAAAGAGAGACACAACAAAATGAGACAGAAACAGAGCAAAGAAGGGACGCTGATGAGCCAGGAACAAATACATCTATGACTGAAACAGAGTCTCAGATTAAAATGAAACAAGAGACACATGAAGAACAGGACGTGACAGGAAGACAAGAAAGAAATGATGTGGAGAACAGAGGAGAGCAGAGCAATAAAGATGAAAGAGAAACAAAAGATCACCAAGAGGAGCTAAAAGAGGGATTAAGAAGATCAGAAGAGGAGAGGAAACAGTCAGTCAAGAAAGAGAAAATTCAGGAAGCAAGGAAGCATCAGAACATCAGAAAGGTAAAAAAGTTTGTGAAAAAACAAAATGATGATCATATGAAGGTTGATGGTGCAGCTCACAGTCAGTATGCTGCAATAACACGACATAATGAAACCATGAAATGGACCAAAGAGCAGCAGATGCTGTCAGAGCAAAAAGAGACACAAGGATATCTGAGAGAACACAATGAGGATCAGATGGAGGCCAAACAACATTCAGGACTTCAGTTTCCACAATTTACAGAAGAACACAAAGAGCAGCCAGTGTTATTGGCAGAAGCAAAGTCCTTTAATTTGACTTCACATCTGAACACTGATCAGGAACCATGGAGAGAAAAAGAGAAACAAAAAGAGCAGCTGGTAGAAAAAAGACAGCGAGAGAGTGATGAGAGCAGGGAAACATCAGACACTGAGAAAAAGAGATCAGAGAAAAACAGGAGTGGAGTAAATAAAATATATTCTATATTTAAGGCACCAAAGAAGACACGAGAGCATCAGAGAGAAAAACTGGAGTCAGAACAACGGAGAGAGAAAAACCGGAGGAAGAAACAATCAGAGACAAGAATGGAAAGAGAGAAAGATGAGAGAGAAGTGAAAATAAGGAAATCCAAAAATCAACATCACAAAGAAGAAACACAAGAGAGAAGTGAGGAAGAATCTGAGAATAGAAAACATGGAGAGGAAAACCAGAGGGACAGAATGGGAATGAAAGAGTGGAAAAAAGAGGAGCAGAGGGATCAGGAAGAGAGCAGGAATTCATCAGTCAGCAGCAAAGTTACAGCAAATACAAATCTGAAAACACAAGAGAAAGAACCAGAGGAAAAATCTGAACACAGCCAAGAAGAAATCAGAGAACAGCCAGAGAAACAGAGAAGAGCTCAGAGTGAAGGAGGAGGTCAGAGAGAGATAATGGGGATTAATAAAGGGGTCACATCTGATGGAACAAACAGGAAGGAGAGAGAAAAACTACAACTCAGACATGAAGGAGCGCTGCAGGAGGAGCAACAAGAGAACGTAAATCAAAAAGAGGAACCGGAGGAACCTGTCAGTGTCACAGAGAGAGGAGTCGACTGTCTGGAAGAACCACAGAAGGAGGAGCTGATGGATGAAACACCTGATGCTGATCAACATAACATGCAGAGCAGAAAACAAACACAAGAAATAAAACTGCATGAGGTCTGCAATCTGCCAGCAAAGAAATATCAGAATGTCAGAAAGGTAAAAACGTTTGTGAAAAAACAAAATGATGATCATATGGAGGTTGATGATGCAGCTCACAGTCAGTATGCTGCAATAACACAACAGCATGAAACCATGAAATGGACCAAAGAGCAGCAGATGCTGTCAGAGCAAAAAGAGACACAAGGATATCTGAGAGAACACGATGAGGATCAGATGGAGGTTGAAGAATATTCAGGACTTCAGTTTCCACCATTTACAGAAGAAATCAGAGAACAGCCAGTGTTCTTAGCAGGAGTAGAGTCCTTTAATTTTACTTTTCATCTGAACACTGATCAGAAACCATGGCGGGAAAAAGAGAAACAACAGCCAGAGAAACAGAGAAGAGCTCAGAGTGAAGGAGGAGGTCAGAGAGAGATGATGAAGATTGATGAAGGGGTCACATCTGTAACAAACAGGAAGGAGAGAGAAAAACTACAACTCAGACATGAAGGAGCGCTGCAGGAGGAGCAACAAGAGAACGTAAATCAAAAAGAGGAACCTGAGGAACCTGTCAGTGTCACAGAGAGAGGAGTCGACTGTCTGGAAGAACCACAGAAGGAGGAGCTGAGAGATGAAACACCTGATGCTGATCAACATAACATGCAGAGCAGAAAACATACGCAAGAAAAGAAACTGCATGAGGTCTGCAATCTGCCAGCAAAGAAACAGAAAATTGAGAAAGAAGGCCGAGCAAAGAAACATCAGAATGTCAGAAAGGTAAAAAAGTTTGTGAAAAAACAAAATGATCATTTGGAGGTTGATGATGCAGCTCACAGTCAGTGTGCTGCAATAACACAACAGCATGAAACCATGAAATGGACCAAAGAGCAGCAGATGCTGTCAGAGCAAAAAGAGACACAAGGATATCTGAGAGAACACAATGAGGATCAGATGGAGGTTGAAGAACGTTCAGACTCAAAGAGCAGCTAATGTTATTAGCATAAGCAGAGTCCTTTAATTTTACTTTACTTTTGCTCTCTGATCAGGAGTCACAGAGGGGAGAAAAGACAAAAGGAGAGCAGCTCAGGGAAAAAAGGCAGGCAGAGAGCAGTGAGGACAGGAAACAAATGTGAAGAAAGCAGCAGAACAACAGATGATTACCAATTTACCCCTTATTTTTAAAAGCCTTTGGACTCTCTAGAAACACTCCACCTTATAATAATAATAGTGATTACTATTATTGACATATTAAGACTGCAACACTTTGGAATATCTGTTTAACACGTGCTGTAAAAATTATGGAAAAGAAATTGTGTAAAGCTCTAAAGTTGTTTGTTAGGCTGCTGTATTATAAGTTGTGCTTTTATATTCATGCTATATATATATATATATATATATATATATATATATATATATAAATAAATTTGTTTTGCATTAAAACTCTTTCTTGTATGTTTCAATCTTTAAATTGATTTTATTTGTATTCTGTAATTTCAGTTGTGTCATGCCACCTAGGGGAATTTCACCCAAGGGACATCTAGAAATTAACTATTTAAAATGATTCAAATGAGTTCAAGCTTTTAAAAACACACCCAGTCAAGAGATGGTTTTAAATATGAATACGGGTCTTAGTAGAACACTCACATCCAAAAATAAATAGATGCAGGAGAATAAAGAATCAATGAAAACAAAGAAGTCTGCACACCAGAGCGCTCCTGGAAAAGATTTTAATCCAATCAGACCTTTAAAACATGACGTTTCGGGCCAACATGCCTTCTTCACTCTAGCAGAAAAATTTCACACTGATAAGGATGTCCATAAGTGCACATGGCACCAGGACACCCTAGGTCGCAGGTCGATGATCGATTTTGTAATCGTATCATCAGATCTGCGGCCGTATGTTCTGGACACTCGGGTGAAGAGAGGAGCTGAACTGTCAACTGATCACCACCTGGTGGTGAGTTGGATCAGGTGGCGGGGGAAGATGCTGGACAGACCTGGCACACCTAAACGTATTGTGAGGGTGCGCTGGGAACGCCTGGCAGAAGCCCCAGTCCGGGAGATCTTCAACTCCCACCTCCGGCAGAACTTCGACAGCATTCCGAGGGAGGCTGAGGACATTGAGTCCGAATGGACCATGTTCCGCACCTCCATTGTTGAGGCTGCTGCTCAGAGCTGTGGCTGCAAGGTGGTTGGTGCCTGTCGTGGTGGTATCCCCCGAACCAGATGGTGGTCACCGGAGGTGAAGGGAGCCATCAAGCTGAAGAAAGAGTCCTATCGGGCTTGGTTAGCCTGTGGGACTCCGGAGGCAGCTGACAGGTATCGGCAGGCCAAGCGGAATGCAGTGGCTGAAGCAAAAACTCGGGTGTGGGAGGAGTTCGGTGAGGCTATGGAAAAAGACTTTCGGACGGCATCGAAGTGATTCTGGCAAACCGTCAGGAGACTCAGGAGGGGAAAGCAGTGCTCCACTCACACGGTTTATAGTGCGGGTGGGGTGCTGCTGACTTCAACTGAGGCTATAGTCGGACGTGGAAGGAATACTTCGAGGACCTCCTGAATCCCACTGACACGCCTTCTGTAGTGGAAACAGAGTCTGGGGACGAGGGAGATGACTTGACCATAACTGGGGGTGAGGTCACTGAGGCAGTTAAACAACTCCTTGGTGGCAGAGCCCCTGGGGTGGATGAGATTCGCCCTGAGTTCCTGAAGGCTCTGGATGTTGTAGGGCTGTCTTGGTTGACACGCCTCTGCAACATCGCGTGGAGATCTGGGGCAGTGCCATTGGATTGGCAGACCGGGGTGGTGGTCCCCATCTTTAAGAAGGGAGACCGGAGGGTGTGCTCCAACTTTCGGGGGATCACACTCCTCAGCCTCCCCGGTAAGGTCTATGCCAGGGTGCTGGAAAGGAGGGTCCGTCCGTTAGTTGAACCTCGGATCCAGGAGGAACAATGCGGTTTTCGTCCTGGTCGCAGAACGCTGGACCAGCTCTTTATTCTCTCAAGGATATTCGAGTGTGCGTGGGAGTTTGCCCAAGCAGTCTACATGTGCTTTGTGGACTTGGAGAAGGCATTCGACCGTGTCCCTCAGGGTGTCCTTTGGGAGGTCCTACGGGAGTATGGTGTGTCTGGACCGTTGTTGCGGGCCATTCAGTCTTTGTACAACCGCAGTGAGAGCTTGGTCCGTATAGCCGGTAATAAGTCGGATTCGTTTCCTGTGGGTGTTGGACTCCATCAGGGCTGCCCTTTGTCACCGATTCTGTTCATAATTTTTATGGACAGAATTTCTAGGCGTAGTCAGGTGGCAGAGGGCTTCTTCCTTGGTGACCTCAGAGTCTCATCTCTGCTTTTTGCAGATGATGCGGTTCTGTTGGCTTCATCAGGGGGTGGCCTCCAGCTCGCAGTGGAACTGTTCGCAGCCGAATGTTAAGCGGCCGGCATGAGAATCAGCACCTCTAAGTCTGAGGCCATGGTCCTCAGCCGGAAAAAGGCGGAGTGCCCTCTCCAGCTCAGGAACAAGTTCTTGCCCCAAGTGGAGGTGTTCAAGTATCTCTGGGTCTTGTTCACGAGTGATGGGAGAAGGGAGCGGGAGATCGACAGACGGATCGGGGCTGCTTCTGCAGTGATGCGGACGCTGCACCGGTCTGTCGTGGTGAAGAGGAAGCTTAGTGTAAAAGCGAAGCTCTCGATTTACCAGTCAATCTATGCTCCTACCCTCACCTATGGTCAGGAGCTTTGGGTAGTGACCGAAAGAATAAGATCGCGAATACAAGCGGCAGAAATGAGTTTCCTTCGAAGGGTGGCTGACCTCTCCCTTAGAGATAAGGTGAGGAGTGCGGCCATCCGGGAGGGGCTCAGAGTAGAGCCGCTGCTCCTGCACATCGAAAGGAGCCAGTTGAGGTGGCTCGGGTATCTGATTAGGATGCCTCCTGGCCGCTTCTTGGGTGAGGTGTTCCGGGCATGTCCCACCGGGAGGAGGCCCCGTGGTAGACCCAGGACACGCTAGAGGGATTATATCTCTCGGCTGGCCTGGGAACGCCTTGGGGTCCCTCCGGATGAGCTGGAGGAGGTGGCTGGGGAGAGGGAAGCCTGGGCTTCTTTGCTTAGGCTCCTGCCCCCACGACCCGGCCCCGGATAACCTGAACAGACCAGGGAAGAAAAAATGACTGACTCTAAAAATGATAACCGTGAGTTTCATGTTGTGGTCGCAGAAGGAGTAAGTGAAGCACTCATGGAAGGAAGAGAAGAAGAGGAGGATGTGGAGAGCAGAGGAGAGAAAAACTTTAAAGAGGAAAGAGAGACACAACAAGATGAGACAGAAACAGAGCAAAGAAAAGACGCTGATGAGCCAGGAACAAATACATCTATGACTGAAACAGAGTCTCAGATTAAAATGAAACAAGAAACACATGAAGAACAGGATGTGACAGGAAGACAAGAAAGAAATGATGTGGAGAGCAGAGGAGAGCAGAGCAATAAAGATGAAAGAGAAACAAAAGATCACCAAGAGGAGCTAAAAGAGAGATCAGAACAGGACAGGATAGATCCATTTATTCTGACTGAAACAGAGTCTCAGTCTACAGCAGGACAGGAAACGCATGAAGAACAGGAGATGAGAGGAAGAGGAATGAAAGCTGAGGGAGCTGAAGGTGAAAGAGAGAAAAAGATGGAAGGAGGGAAAGATTATTCAGGACTTCAGTTTTTCCCACTTACAGAAGAGCAGCCAGTGTTAGTAAAACAAGAAAAGTCCTTTAATTTGACTTCACATCTGAACTCTGATCAGAAACCATGGAGAAAAAAAGAGAAACAATAGCCAGAGAAACAGAGAAGAGCTCAGAGTGAAGGAGGAGGTCAGAGAGAGATGATGGAGATTGATGAAGGGGTCACATCTGTTGGAACAAACAGGAAGGAGAGAGAAAAACTACAACTCAGACATGAAGGAGCGCTGCAGGCGGAGCAACAAGAGAACATAAACCAAAAAGAGGAGCCGGAGGAACCTGTCAGTGTCACAGAGAGAGGAGTCGACTGTCTGGAAGAACCGCAGAAGGAGGAGCTGATGGATGAAACACCTGATGTTGATCAACATAACATGCAGAGCAGAAAACGTAAACAAGAAATAAAACTGCATGAGGTCTGTGAACAGTCAGGAAAGAAACAGAAAATTCAAGAAGCAAAGAAATATCAGAATGTCAGAAAGGTAAAAAAGTTTGTGAAAAAACAAAATGATGATCATATGAAGGTTGATGATGCAGCTCACAGTCAGTATGCTGCAATAACCCAACAGCATGAAACCATGAAATGGACCAAAGAGCAGCAGATGCTGTCAGAGCAAAAAGAGACACAAGGATATCTGAGAGAATATGATGAGGATCAGATGGAGGTCAAAGAACATTCAGGACTTCAGTTTCCACCATTTACAGAAGAACACAAAGAGCAGCCACTGTTATTAGCAGGAACAAAGTCCTTTAATTTGACTTTTCATCTGAACACTGATCAGGAATTGTGGAGAGAAAAAGAGACAGAACAAATGCAGTTTATAGAAAAAAAGACAGAGAGAGAGTGATTTGAGCTGGAAAAAGTCAGACACTGAGAAAAAGAGAGCAGAGGAAGAGAGGAGTGAAGTAAATAAAATATATTCTGGTTTTAGAGCACAGAAGAAAACACAAGAGCATCAGAGAGAAAAACTGGAGTCAGAACACAGAGAAGAAAACCAGAGGAAGAAACAATCAGAGACAAGAATGGAGAGAGAGACACAACTGAAAATAAAGAAAGCTAATGAAAATGAACAGCTCACGGAAGACAGGCGGGCAGAGAGCAGTGAGGCCAAAAAACAACCAAATATGAAGAAAGAAGCAGAAACCAATTCCTATTGCTGTGTGTCCTAGCAGCTGTTCTACAGTCCAGTTATTCAGGTTAGCAGTGAGCTAGCTTTAGCTGCTATTGCCTGTGTGTGAAGGAGGCATGAAAAGCATCTGTGAGTGATCGTCAGTGGTGGTTTCTGATATGGGCGACATGGGCAGCCGCCCAGGGCGGCATTTCATCTAGGGCAGCATGACCGCCCCCTCCCCCCAACGCATTGCGATCGCCGCAGCAGCGCCTACCGCACTACTCCACTTGTGGGGTAATGGGCGCCCTCTGCCTGCTGTGTATTGCATGTAGCTTTCTGCCATGGTCAGAGAGGTTGTAACAGAAGGAAAGGAGGATTCTCTCTCTGTCTCGCTGTCACTGCTTCACTCGACTCGCACCCCAGGCTGAGAGGAGAAGGGGGCGGGGCAGCGCTGTGTGTGTGTGACGATCGAGAGAATGCCAGCAAAAGGCGACTTTTGCTGGCATTCTAGCTTTAGCTGCTATTGCCTGTGTGTGAAGGAGGCATTCTCTCGCCAAACTTTTCATCCTCACTGACACTGCCATATCAAGATTAACGCGAAGTGTATGTACTAATATTGAAACGTTTTGCATATCTCGCAAAACTTTTGCGAGATATGCAAAACTGACTTTTTTTTTTTTTTTTTTTGTCCTCCCATGTTTTTTTTCCCCCATGTTTCACAGAATGAATCTGTGCATCTAATAAAATTAGATGCACACAACTGATAGAGCACAAAGCCCATTTCATTTATAATACTGTAAATATGGTCATTAATTCAGAGTATTTGTGTGAACCCGAATCCTGATGAAAAAATAACACAAATACGAATCTAGACAGTTTGGACAAATGTTGGTGGATGGCGCAGTGTTGCCAGATTGGGCAGCTTGTGAACACATTGGGCTGGAAAATATATAGGTATGTCTATATAATTGTAATATTATATAGATATATAATTTTACAATAAAAACTATAATATTTCAGTTTCTTCAATGTTTTTTCAAATAAAATTTAAAAGAAATTCTGAGTGTGCCTGTGATGGTGGGGAGACCTTCTGTTAAAACCTGTCTGTCAGACCATGGCAGAAAGCTACATGCACCACACAGCAGGTGCTCATTACCCCCCAAGTGGAGTAGTGCAGTAGGCACTGCTGCGGCGATCGCTATGGGGAGTTGGGGGGGCGGCGGGGATGCTCGCCCAGGGCGCCAAACAGGCTAGGACCGCCACTGGTGATCGTGTATCTAAATGTAAAACTAACATTTGGTGGGAGTCTGAAACCAGCTGATTTTACTTCTTCCAGTATTAGCAGTGCAGCTGAGCTGGTGCCTTTACTGTAGGTGTACATGAAAAAGATGGTTGTGTTTTGGGTGTGACAATCGCACAGCATCTTTTCTGCCATATCAGTATTGCTGACACATTTAACAGATCACATCACGGTAGAACCTAAATGAACCATAAAAACACTGCAGCAACAACACCATCAATCTAAAGCTTAACACCAAACATCAAAGGAAATATATTAAAATGATACATTTGTCATTCATTCATTCTTACAGTGTTCTTCTATTCTGCATATACTCTGTGACATGAGGAGGTGAAAAATAAAACCTGTGTTACAATAATTTCCAAAAAGTGAATGTAAGTGTAACCTCCATAAATTTAACAGACTGGTTCTAGCAACCTAGCTTAGCTGAAACATAATCAAGTTGCTTCTTTAATGTTAAGAATGAAGGTTTTGTTAAGTACAGCAGTATGAACGTGTTTGGAAGTTTGTTGCTTGTGAGGGAAATTCAGACGACCTGAGTTTGATGTGTTTGGTCAGGATGTTCTCCTGTAAACGTCTTTTGTTTTTTGATTTCATATATTTTTTAGCCGAGCAGAACTCCTGCTTTTTTTAGCCTGTAAATGAAAAAAAAAATAAATAAAACAATCAGAGAAACATGCAATATGTAATAGATGTCAAACACTGTACAACAGGGGACATTTGTCCAAGGGCCGGAGGGCCAGATGCTCTAAAGTAAAGTAACATAATTTAATATTGTATCCTGAGTAATATTTTGTCATTTGATAGATCAATTTTCCTTTTAAATTCATATTATTTTTAATGATGTGATGTGCAAGTCTTGCAGTTACATGTTCTTCTCTGTTACAGTGTATCATAAAAGTGAGTACACCCCTCACATTTCAGCAGATATTTAAGTATATCTTTTCATGGGACAACACTGACAAAATGACACTTTGACACAATGAAAAGTAGTCTGTGTGCAGCTTATATAACAGTCTTCATGTAGAGCAACAATTTGTCTTCTAAGATCCTCAGAGAGTTCTTTGCCATGTTGGAACTTTCAGTGACCAGTATGAGAGTGTGAGAGCTGTACTACAAAACTGAACACACCTGCTCCCTGTGCACACCTGAGATCTAGTAACACTAACGAGTCACATGACATTTTGGAGGGGAAATGACAAGCAGTGCTCAATTTGGACATTTACGGGTGTAGTCTCTTAGGGGTGTACTCACTTTTGTTGCCGCTGGTTTAGACATTAATGGCTGTATATGGAGTTATTTTGAGGGAAGAATAAATTTACACTGTTATATAAGCTGCAAACAGACTACTGTTCATTGTGTCAAAGTGTCATTTTGTCAGTGTTGTCCCATGAAAAGATCTACTTAAATATCTGCAGTGCGCAGTTGTGCTCATTATACTGTAGATATAATGAGGAAACAATAAAATGATACATCAGAGCGACAAGTTTATCTCTGCATGCTCTACTTTTCAGAAGGTGTTTTTGTTGTTTGTTTGTTTTTTTTAATGAAATATACAAACACAGAAGGTCTGGGTTTGATTCCACCTCGGGCCTCTCTGTGTGGGGTTTGCATGTTCTCCCTGTGTCTGTGTGGGTTTCCTCCCACAGTCCAAAGACATGCAGTTACCAGGGTTTGGTTAACTGGTCACTCTAAATTGCCCAGAGGTGTGAATGCAAGTGGTTGTTTCTGATACAGAACGCACAATGAGATTGTGATAGAAATGCTGTTTCTTACTCAAAATGACCTGATATCATTCATGAGAAATATGTTTGACATATGATTATAGGTCAACAAGTCATTATATATATATATATATATATATATATATATATATATATATATATATATATATATATATCCATGTTTTGGCAGAGCTGGCATAAATATAGATAGACATTTTTACTTAAGTAGAAAAAGGATGTTTCAAGGCTGCTGTTTTCACTACGTTGCAGCAGTGATGAAGTGGGCTGAGGCTGAGATTAACCAGAGTTTTGGGATTCACTCTAAAATGTTGACACTCCATTTATTCTGTGGACTTTCACATACCAAGTCAACACCTAAAACCAATACAGTTCACTCAGGTTATATTTATCTAACATTAAAATGTCTTTGAGTTGAAACATGTAAGTGTAACAAATATGCAAAAAAAGAAAAACAAGAAAGGAAGGAGACAAATACTGTTTCACAGCACTGTACCTCAGCTTCCAACAGCTCTGTGAGGATCTCTTCTAGTCATTTTTGACAGGATGTGTCACTAAGCAGGCACACAGAGCAAATATGTAGTATGTGTTTCTTTTATATGCACAGCACTGTGGAAATTCGACAAATCCACTCTCAGAGTGATGCTGAAAAACTGCTTCTAGCCTGGACTGTTGTAGTTCCTTATTATCATGCTGCTCTAAAGGCTTCCTTCAAAGCCTTCAGTTAATCCAGAATGCTGCAGTGAGACAAGGACACAGCAGTAAAGCAGCAGATCAGGTGGCTGCTGTCTGTCTTCACGTGTCTCTCTGCCCATCTCTGCTGTAGAGAATCTGTGTTCATGATACATGATATTGCATTGATGCACAATACTGGGGAAAATAAACACATTCAGAAAACTGCAAAAGCTGTAACAGGAGAAGCTCCACCACCACCATGGATTGGAGGCACTGACTGCCAGCAGGTAAATTATGTTAATGAAAGGTCTGATCTTAATGAGAGGTGGACCTGAAGCACCCCTGTGCCAGCGGCACCTGGCACCCTCACAGGATGTACTGCAGGTCTGTATTGTCTTTGCTGCAGAGAGGATACATATAGCTTATCCTGAATCACTGGGAGATAAGATGGGGCCTGATTTTTCAAGACCTTGTATGTGAGGAGAAGGATTTTCAATTCTATTCTAGATTTAACAGGGAGCCAATGAAGAGAAGCCAATATGGGAGAAATTTGCTCTCTTTTTCTAGTCCCTGTCAGTACTCTAACTGCAGCATTTTGGATCAGCTGAAGGCTTTTCAGGGAGCTTTTAGTTCAGCCTGATAATAATGAATTACAATAGTCCACCCTAGAAGTGGTTTGTTTCTTTTATATTAATATTCCTAGGATTTTGGATTTAGGGTTTCTTTAGTTCTGTTCATGGCTGCAGTTTAGATCATATTTCCCATGTGTTCTCTGTCCCTTGTGTTTCTGTGAAAGGTAAGTTGCTGTGTTGGTGCATACAAGCCTGGCCTAAGTCTTGGGTCAGAAAGACTGCAGCAATCCACGAGTTTGGTTAATTGTCTTTACTAATGTCCCACAGGCACACTGAACATTGGATACACTGAATCACTTCCCAGTTCCAATCTGATTTCCCTGCAGGGTGATAACAGGTATATGACTGGGGGTGTATGTGGGTGTGGTTTCCTGGAAGACAGAACAACCAATTCTGTTATTAGCACAGTTATGAATAACTGCTAAAAATACCAATCACATCACCTTCTGCTGGGTGAAGCACAGGCACTACCATACAATCTTCACAAGAGGTCTCTGTAGACCACAAATTGGCACCCACAGAACATGACTTAGAAAGTTGCCAATAACAAGAAACAACTGCAGCAAAACTAGCCGCAGTTTTAAAGCAAAACAGTCCCTCTCTGTATTCTTAATATAGCCGGATGTAATCATCACCAGGGAGTCTGGCTGCAGTTAGTAAACCTGCACTTAAACAGGATGTAGCTAACATGCTATCAAAACTACAGTGAATACTAATGAACATATGATTAACATTTACAAATGGTTGTAACTGTTATCGTGCTACGTAACCTGAAAAAGAAATAACACTTAGAGTCACTGACGCACAACCCAATCACCAGAAACTGTCTAATAACTGTGGTGCTCTGTCACCGCTTTATTAGGAACGCTAACTCTGTGTGCTGGGTGCGTGACCATTGAAGTAAAAGTTCTTGGATCACGGTGTCCAGATTGTGCGATGACACATAAAACAGGGAGAGTTGCACAGTTTCTGTGTCTGCTGTTGTCTCTCCGTGTCCTGTCCCCACGGTTGTCTTGCTCCCTGTTTGGTTGTGCCAGGTTTCATCTGTGTGTAGTCCTCGGTGTCTCCTGTGTTCAGTCAGTCCTTTCTCTGTAATTTATCTTGTGCCTCTTTGTTAAGTTTCTATGTCTTAGTTCTAGTCTCTGTTTTTCTGTCTTTATGTTTTGTATTAGGGTTTACTTCCCATATTCATTCATGTGTACGGTGTTATTATATTTCCTCAGTGTGCCTTCCTCCCTGTGTTGTGTCAAATCTGCATTTCTGTTTCCTGTTTTACTGTTCCAGTTTGTATGCTTTGTGTGCAGTTTTTAGTTTCTTCCCTGTCTGATTATTTAAATTCATTTCAAACGAATGTGTAAAATATTGCATAATAATATGTGTGTTTCACCTGATCGTCAAACATGATACTTAAGATTTTATAAAAATTAGTTTGTTTGTTTCACTTAAAGATGGTGTTTTGTTTGTTTGTTTTGTTTTTTTCTTTTTACGATTCAAAACTAAGATTTTAGTCCAGCAGTTCTACTTTCAGAGGCAGTTTGTGGGGTTTCACTCGGGTCCACCAGTTTGTCTTTAGACGGTGAACGGGTAGTCATCCATGTGGACATTTCATTCACGTGGGGCCACATATGTAGACCCAGCACCAAGTGCTCTTTGCTGTTGATGAGATTTAGAGAAAACCATTAACCATTTCTAAAGGTCAGAGGTCAGCCATATTTTCATATTTAACTGAAAACCTGCAGCTTTACAAGTCTGTAATGAATGCAAAGTTTTACCAAGAAAGGCAAAAATATTATAATGAATGTCTCAGCTTTATAGGTTTTAAATATTTCAGCACTGAGAAATTTTAATTAAAGAATGCAGATCATGTGAGGAAAATGAATCCATTATTCACAAATCTGGACTGGATGAGCTGGGAAATGACAGGAGCCTGAACTGGATGTGGATCTCATCCGGTCTGAACCAGTGATCCTGATCTGTTTGGATCCTCCCACGGCCCGGGACCAAGACAAAAACAACGAACTAAGGTCTAACTGGGATTTCAGTGCTTGTTAAAACATAAACATCCGCAGATGAATTCACTCCTCTGATGCTCTGACAGCCACGTTATGAAGGAGGAAATGAATGGGAGTGTCAGACAGGTGGTTCAGGTGCAGTGTGGGGGTGGGGGGTCACAGAGACAGGTAGGTTAACAGAGTCTGTTACCCCAGTAATTAGGGTTAACAAACTCAGAGTTTTTAGTTAAACCTGCTTTCTGGAACAGGGCCCAGGTCAGTCCACACTCCATACCAGTGGGTGGTGCACTATTTTGTTCTTCTGTCAATATAGAACAACGAATTCCACACCTTTATTCCAAGTAACAGATTCAGAAGGAACCCAGGGAGAGCTTTCAGAAACAAACAGTAGGTATGAAAATGATTTTACAGATGTAAATTTCCTGAGACGTCGTGTCCCCTACAGTGGCCAAAAACTTAAATTGAAAGATACTTTTTTATTCGGTTCTCAGGAGGATACGACGGTCTTCTTCAACTTTATTTAAAACAGGCGTGATTACATCTACTTCCTCACACGGTCGGCACGCAGGACTGATTGTAACGTGATGCATTTATTAAAATATGTATGAAACAGCTGTTTAAAAACGTGTTCAGTAAAAAAAAGAAGTAAAAACGTAAAAAAGTCCCACTTCGAGTTACCCTTCAGCTGTGATTATAGTTTAAATACTGCTGAATGCGAACCTGGAAATGTGGCAGTGAGTACCTCCCGAGTGCGGAATATTACAGTTTCCAGCACATTCAAACCACGGAAAACAACCCCGCATGGCGGTCACTGTACAAAAATATGACAAATGGAGCCCACTGGTGCTAATAATGAATGAAAATAACCTCTGGCCTGGGATCGCCTCGGTGTCCCCCCGGATGAGGTGGCCGAGAGAGAGAGAGACAGAGAGATGTGGGCTTCCCTGCTCAGGCCGCGGCTCCGGAAAAGCAGAAGACGGATGATTGTATTGTATTTTTTTTTGGATCATTTTAGAGTTTAACTTTTATTGAGGTGGGTTTCATAAATTGCAGAACAACGTGCGTCGTTCACAATGCGCCACTTTGCAGTTTATTTGGGGTTTTTTTATGTTAACTTGCCAATTTTAATAATACGCGAACATCTTTTGGAGTCACGAGATTTCATATCATATTTAACACCAGTTTAAGTGTTTTTCTTTTTCTTCTTAGTTGCTTGTTTTGAGTATAACGCGCAGAGTACACGATGCATGGTTCGAAGAACTATTAATCACGGTTTGAAAAACGTGATTAATAGTTTCAAATCTTTTTGTTTACAGTTTTTTTTTTACACTGCCTCTTTAGTTAACTTCATATGTGAGTCTTTCTTAGTTTTTGATTAGCAGATTAGCCTTTTTTTCTCTCTCTCTCTCTCTTGTTTAGTCAAATAAGGAATTAGTCTGCGGGAACATCCGTACTAATAACCTCTTTCCTGTGAGTGAAGTTCGATGAGGAAAAGGTTTTCCTGAGCCTGTTGAGCGTGTCTTCTGGAGTTTGTTCCATTAAGCTTCAAATATGAACAAACATCAGGAGAAAACAGAATCTAAAGTTAGAGAATGTTGGTGTAACTGAGCAACCCACATACAGTAATTCAGACAAACAGATATGTGGTGGAGTGCGTCCTGGGCTCCTAAAATCACTGTGCAGTATGGAAGCTGCTCTGAAGCAGAAAAGAAAGCTCTGCAGAGGGTCTTGAAGGCTGCACAGAGGACTGTTGGAGTCAGCTTCTCCACCACCATGGACATTTACACCACCAGATGCAGGAAAAGGGCCACCTGCATCCTGAAGGACCACACACACACCCAGCACACACATTCTTTGATCCACTCCCCTCAGGCAGGATGCTGAGGAGCATCAATGACCACCAGACTGAGGAACAGCTTCTTCCCTGCAGCTGTGAGACTGTTGAACTCTGGTGGGGCTGCGGTGGGGCCTCCATCAATCCTTGCACACAGTCATGCTGCTGCTATTGCACAGTTATCACTGCTGCGGGTCACTACCTTTACTCCATCTCAAACTGTTATTGTATATTGTTTATATTATTCAATTATGTGTTATGTTTCTTTTATATTATTGTTACTTTCTATTTCTATTTATTCTTCTTTAAGGGCAACACTGGGACCTGAGGACAGAATTTCGTTCCACCACATGTAAATGTGATGCAAATGACAATAATGAATCCTTGACAAGTTTTTTTTCTTTAATACATTATTTTTCTTTATTACATTTTCAGATTTGATGGGTCCTTTAATATTTATACTTATATATATATTAAGCATTTCTGTGTTTTCTTTCTTTGTATTTTCAGGGGCGGACGATGCTTTGTGTTAGCCTTCATACCTTCTTTGTTGTCTTCACTCTGATACACTCATGTCAGGGTAAGTTACATTATTATTATCATTGGAAAAACATTTAACCAGTCCTATCTTGACATTTCTGTTTATGTACTACTCCACAGTGATTATTTATTTCCTCCATAGATGTTAATGTTATTTCCCGAACCATGTAAATCATGGGGTCTGTCATTCATGTCTGTGTGAAATATAAACATAAAGCTTTATCTTCTCAGGTCAGTCAGAGGTCATTAGTCCACTGCAGTCAGAGGTGGCAGAAATTATGAGTGACATCAGTTTGGAGTGTTACCTGCATCCAGTCACTGATGTTTCAAACATGACTGTGGAGTGGACAAGACCTGACCTAGACCCCAGATTTGTCCATGTATGGCCCGAGAGAGCTGAAGAACAAAATCCGTCCTACTGGGGCAGAACCTCTCTGTTCATTAAAGAACTGAAACGTGGAAACATTTCTCTAAAGATTTCCAGTGTAGAGAAGTCTGACCAAGGAACATACAGATGCTCTGCTCCAGAACTGGGCAGAAACTCCACCATTTGGCTCCACTTTTTTCGTAAGTGAGATTCATTTGTGTATTTACCTTTTCTTGACAAGATGAAGTTGTTTATTGTTGAACTGTAAATAACATTAGTGAATATAAAGACAGCTCAGAGTCAGATTTGATCTCAAAAAATAAATTATTCCCATAATTTTCCCTTCACAGCCAAATTCCTGTTTGGACCAGTGGTGGAAACTTTACTAACTTTAATATTGTTTTGCAATTTTTGATGAAAAACTCAATAAAGAGCTGTAAAATATTGGGCCATTATAATGAAGGTGACAGAGCCTATTATAAATATAAATTGCATATCTAATATGTATTACAATCTATAAATTTGCCCATCAGCGATATTGATAAGTTTAAATAATTAAACATTTTAATCATGTGATAGATGGCTGTTTTTGTACTTGAACTTTGCATTTTTATACAATAATACCACATTTTTGTTGCATTTATGAAATTATAAAACTAAAATAATAAAAAGAAAATATTTTAAAGCTCAATGGTTGAAATTGCTGCAGGTTTTCTTAATTAAGGTTAGAGTTTGCTGAAATCAGGGCTGAATAAAGCACCTTGAGACAGCTTGTTGTTATGAATAAATGCTATGTAAATATACTGAAGTGAAATGCAGTCACTTTAAAAGACCTGAAGCTAAAGGGCAGAGGTCAAGTTTTCTGAAAATCTTGTGAATGTGACCTAGGATCTTTCACACAATAGATGCTTACTGTTCAAGCTAGACCCATCAAGCATCATACACTTGTTCACTGACTTTACCGTATCAGCACTTTAGACCCCCCACCCCCACCACTACCTTTCCTCCCATTATGAATCTAAAACAGCTGAGCGTTGGTAGCCACTCAGCAGTGCCCCTGTCTGTGTGTGTGTGTGTGTGTGTGTGTGTGTGTGTGTGTGTGTGTGTGTGTGTGTGTGTGTGTGTGTGTGTGTGTGTGTGTGTGTGTGTGTGTGTGTGTCTTTTCAATTTGAGAATTTAAGGAGTCAACAAAAGCCACACGTGTTCCAGGTCAATCCAATGTATAAGTTATTGATGTGACTGCACATGTGTATGATATAATTTCTATCTAAATTTAATGTTTTATAATTTCAGCCCTGAGCGGCCAAGCTTCCGCTCATATGCCCATCATTCCAGGTATCTTCTTTATCATTGTACCTCTGGCCCTTTTGTATTTTTCACTTTTTAAATTGTCATTCTTGGTTTTTCCTAAATGCTTTAAAAGGTGAGGTCAGTGGTAATCTGCAACCTGAACACTAGATGGCACTTTTTACAAAAGGTGCAAGAAGTAAGAAATAAAAAATTACCTAATGAGTTTCTCCTGCTTCTTTATAGAAAAGGTCAACAAGGAGACGAGCGGGGAGGCTGGACCTGAACAGAGGAGAGAAGAAAAGATGATTTACTCTAAAAAGGACAGCAGTGTGTTCCAGATCATGATTGAAGGAGGAAATGAGACACTCCTGACAGGAAGAGAAGAAGAAGAAGAAACACAAGACCAGCATGTGCCAGAAACAGAGCTAATAGAGGATACAGAGAGGCCAGAAGGAGGGAAAATAATTCCATCTATAATTATTGAAAAAGATTCTCAGTTTATAACAAAGCAGGAAACAGATGAAGAGGAGATGAGCGGAAGAAGAGGGAAAGCTGAGAGCGGTGAAGGAGAAAGGAGGACAGAATCAGCAAAAGATTATTTAGGAATTTTTCTTTTACCACTAGAAGAACACAAAGAGCAGGGAATGTCAGGAAAATCAGGTTCTATGTGTCATGTCCTGGGCCGTTGGCCCAGCGTTTTGTGTTAGTTTATTTCCTGAGTGTGTCCTCCCAGTAGGTTGATGTCTTGTTTCCTAGTGTTGTGATATGTTTGCGTCTCTGTCCTGAGTCTGTGCCTGTTCCCCGTGTTTAGTCAGTATGTTCCTTGGTTTGTCACTTCCTGTTTATTTTGACAGTCTGGTTTTCCTGTGCTTTGTGTTCAGCTTTGCTTCCCCTGTGTAATTAGTTTCATTTACCTCACCTGTTGTTCCCTGCTGTTTCCTCTTGCCCTGATTACCCAGTGTGTATTTAAGCCCTCAGTTTCCATGTGTTCCTTGTCGCGTCGTTGATGTTATTGTGCCAGAGTGTTCCCGTGTTCCTGATGTTTTGTGCCCGCGTGTTCCTGTGCTCCCTTTGTCTGCCCTTGGTCTCCCTTCCCAGGTTTTTGTATTCTTTTCCTCCAGTTTGAATAAATACCTTTTGAGTTATGTTTACCTCCGGAGTCCTTCGTGTTTGCCCTTCCTCGCCCTTTTCCTCCCCGGCCATGACACTATGGATTGTGTAATAAATTTTCACCTTGATCAGAAGACAGAGAGAGAGGAACAACAAGAGCATGTCATGGAAGAAAGACAGAGTGACCCAGACATAAAACAGCTAAGCAATGAGAAAAAGAGGAAAGAGAAGAACCAGGTTAATGACTTATATTCAGAGTTTGTAGCACAGAAGAGGCAACAGGAAAATCAGAGACAACAACTGGAGGCAGAACAACAGAGAGAGGGAAGCCAGAGGAAGCTTCAGTCAGAGATGGAAAGAGAGAAAGATGAGACCGAGATCAACACGCAGAAAGACAAAGAGAACCAACATCACCCTGACAATAAACAAGAGGAATCTGAGGAAGAACCCAAAGATGAAGAAGGAAAAGAGTAAAAGGGGAAAGCAGAGAGACAGGAAGGAGACAGAAACATAGAGAACACAATCCCATCCATCAGCAAGGATGGATTTTAAAATGGTGGTGAGGTGGTGGAAACCGTTAAAGAAATCAGCACTGATTAAACATGAGAAAAGGAGAGGAGGAGAGAAGGACTACATCACAGTAAAGAAAGATGCACCAACAACTGGATTTATATAAAGAAATAATCGGAGCGTCCAGAAGAATCAGCCTCACAGAGAGGAGTCGACTGTCACGAACGACGGAGTACTGTGAGCGCAGTGGGTGATGATGGTATCACCACAATGGTCATCAACTCCCTTTGTTAATTCAGGCTTCGCACTTCAGGCTCTTAACAAAAAAAGGGGCGAGTCTGATTCTTCTTATACAAAATTAATGAATTTAGCAGCACTATTCCAGTCAGAAACAGTCTGAAGAACAGCTGATGGGGATCTAAAAGGATTATATTTATATATAATCCTTTTTACAGTATGTTTATATATATATATATATATAAATAAATAAATAAATACACACACACTGTCTTTAGTCATACTCCTCCAGTACAGAATCTGTATTACACTTAAAGGACACTATAAATCAAAGAATCTGTGAAACTATGGCACAATAGCTTTTTAGATTTTTTTTTTTTTTTAATATAACCTGCTCTGGACCAGGTTATGTGTTCAGTATTAGATACCATGGTGATTTAGCCAGAAGCAGCTACTTTGATGGCACAGAAAACTCTGACTTTAAGCTCAACATACTTCACTAACCCATTAATTTCAATAAAGCTTTGCTGTTGATCGTCAGTAGAAGAGAAAGAGCTCCATGAAGATCAACAACAGAAAGTCAGATAGAGATGTTGTAACTTACAGGGAGTGTGCTGGAGCAACACAACTGGATGAAGCCATTAGATGTAACAAAGTGCTAAAAGGGCAACAAGTGTCTGACAGGAAATGAGGATCTGCTAAAGATGGAAGAAAAAGACGTTAAAATTGGACCTCAAGGAAACGGGCTGGTCCAGGGAGAAGGTCTGTATCATGAAGACCAACACCTAAATTTGAATCACTGTTAACTGTGACTCTAGTGTAGTAGTATTAATGAACTTTGTTCGTTCCGTTTATCAAACAGTTTCACAATAAAAGTCTTTCTAAGTTTCTCTACTGAAACACTTTGAGGCTTTTAATTTGAAACTAATGTGAAAGGTTTTGTATAAATCAACACTTTATATAACGCTTTAAGTCAGAGTCAAACTGATCAAAGAAAGGAAATAAGAAAAAGTCCATTATGTTCAGCAGCTGAGGAAAATAAGTTACTGTAAGATGAAATACAGTATTAATATGGCTGGAAGAGGAAACAGACACATTTTTCTTAGCTTTGGGTTGTTTTTACTTTTTTAGCTGTTTCAGAAAAATACTTGGCTGCCTGTTATCTTTACTGGTATATAATCAAGAGAGAAAAATATATTAAAAAAATTATTTTTTGAAAGAAACTGGGAACATTTAAAATTGATTTTTTTTTCCTGGCATTGTAATTTTTATATAGTTGTATGATATTATTTTGTACATGTAAGCAGTATATTTTTTATAGCTGATAAGTCATTCACACAGTATTGTGTTCTGCAGAAGCACTGTTACATTAGTAGCTAAAGTTGGTGTCCACGTGTTTAAAAAAAGTGTTTAAATAAAGCCAGTTGTTGAGTCATTGTGAAAAAAAAGAACTAATAATTTCAAGTTTTTTTTCCTTACATGTTTGAGCGTGGTGTCTTAAAATGTATTTATATCCAATAATGAGGCTCTGATCAGATACCAAGGCTGTAGCTGTTGAGTACCTCAGAAAAAAAAAAATCATCTGTTACAGTAAAACTTACAGGAAGGCTTTACTCCCATAAATCCGATGCATTTGCATCTGCAATATAAAAAAACAATGTAAACGTAAACAAATTTGAATGTGTTTATTTTAAACTGTCATATTAAGCCCTTTTCTGTTGCTGCTTTGAATGCAAAGACTAGTTTGACAAAAACATATTTTTATGTTTGTGTTCTAAGTTTTACTTAATATTGAGTTAATATTGATAAATATAAATGATAGAGGAGCCTATAGAGCAGTGGTTGCCAAAGTGCCCCCGGGCCCCAGGTGTGCTGTAACGGTACCACAGTGGCACTAACACTTTACACATGACTGTAAAATGTTAGTGCCACATTGCATGTGTGAAACGTGCACGTGTTTCCCCCATTCAATGAAATGGTAGCTTATAAGTCTAACCCATCTTATTTAGCAATTTATAGCCAACCGCCTGTGATGTTTATGTTTTTTTAATCATATTGTCAAGGAAATATTCAGTTTCTCTTGTATTTTGATGAGAGTGAGGAAAACATCACAGGTCGGCGCTATCTGACGACTGAGGGGGAGGGACTTTGGGAACCACTGATCTAGAAAATTTGTAGAGCTCATCTTGTAAAAGCACTCATGTTTGTGCATTTGGTTCATAACTCTGACTGCAACAGCTGTCAAATGACACAGGCCTAAAAAAGAAGGCATATTTGTCTTAGGTAACACAGGTCATGATATTGAATGATGATATATGCTGTTCTCCAAAAACAATTGTCATAAAACCTAAAAATGAATAAATAAAACAAACAGACAAAACTTCCTCGATCTCCATTTATTAATGTCAGACAGCCTGTTTAAAAGTTTGAAGATTGACCTGAACAATACAATGAACGCATGAAACATGAAAGTATGTGAGGTTAACTCAGTAAATAAATATTTGTGTTTCTTCGGTATAGTAGGATTACATGGGTCACTCACAAGAGCTGTCAAGCATGGTTGACACAGGTAACCTCATCGCCACTCCTCCTGGTGGCAGTAAGTGTAAAGGTGAGTCATTCTAAACAAACTGCACTGAGTCATCTAAATATTTGTCTGGTGACTCAAAGTACCTGCAGAGTTTAACAGAAAGATTTTGCTATGATGTTGTTATGAAAATGTTAACAACTAACAAATTAGGCTACAATTTAACTGTAGCGGTGGATCAAACGTACTAAGATATGACTATTACTGGCATTGCTGTTTGATTTTGATTTCAAAGGCCCATTATCTCCAGCAGTTGACATAAATAAACTGTCACTGATTATAAAATGCCATGGTGGGTGTCAGAGCCAGCCCAAGCCTTGAAGGGGCCCTAAGCAAGATTTTATTTGCGGCCCCTTTCATACCATTTCATTGTACCCTGAACTTAATCATCAGGAGGGTTAAAGTTGATTATTCATTTTTTTTTAGGATGTATTACTGTTTCAGCCTTTTCAATTCAATTTTTCAATTCAATTCCATTTTATTTATACAGCACCAACTCACAACAAACAGTCACCTCAAGGCACTTTATACTGTAAGGTAAAGACCCTACAATAATTACAGCGAAAACCCAACAGTCATCCTAATCTTAAAAATAGAGAGGGTGTCTCTCTCCTGAATCCAAGCTGGGAGCTGGTTCCACAGAAGAGGGGCCTGAAAGCTGAAGGCTCTGCCTCCCATTCTACTCTTAAGTATCCTAGAAACCACAAGTAAGCCAGCAGTCTGAGAGTGAAGTGCTCTGTTGGGGTGATATGGGACTATGAACCAGTGAAGAGAAGCCAATATGGGAGAAATCTGCTCTCTCTTTCTAGTCCCTGTCAGTACTCTAGCTGCAGCATTTTGGATCAGCTGAAGGCTTTTCAGGGAGCTTTTAGGACAGCCTGATAATAATGAATTACAATAGACCAACCTAGAAGTAATAAATGCATGAATTAGCTTTTTAGCATCAGTCTGAGACAGAAATATTAGTGTAGCCTACTCATTAAATTAGTGCTGTTACAAATGTACAAATCTGGACAGTTAGAATAGTCTCTTCTTTCTTTTAGGAAATTGGCATTTGTAAAAAATTAAAACAAACCAAAAAAGTTTCATAACAAATGTGGGCAACCTTGGGGCCCCCCTGGTGGTCAGGGGGCCCTATGCAGCCGCATATGTCGCCTATGCCTCAGGTCGGCTCTGGTGGGTGTGTATGAGTGAAACAGTTGGGTTCCAAGTGTTGGTTACCTTTTACCATTTATTGGAAATAACAACTAAGAGACTCAAAATATTAAATCTCTAATGAAACTCCAATAAAACCTGTATGTCTGCAGAGGGAGACTTACCAAGGTTATTATACCTAAATTAAACTAAAAACTAGATGTGAAAGAACCTTTTAGTTAACTGAAAGGAAGTGTGGGGAATCCTCTGACATATACACATTATGCAACATGCGGTCGATCAAAACTAATACAAAGTGACTCCGGCTCTGTCAGGCAGAGCCTCTGTCCACATGAAATCATTTTGTCAAATTTGTTTTCAGTGTAGCATTGCATGTAGGACTTCAGGTGGTGTCCATTTTTTCTATAATATGCCATGCATGTCCAAAGGTGTTATGCTAATATTTATATTGCTTTTCCATTGACCTAATTTGCATGCTTTCATGAGAGTTTGAGCTCTGAATTCCATGTCTGAAGAGGGATTTCCTGTAGGTCTGGCTTAAAAGAGTTAACTTCATTGCAGCACAGTTGTGTTGTTCACCATCTCCTCCTGTCAAGAAAAGAGCTGCAGGGCTGAGAACACTGCAGTTTTTCACCTTTATTTTTGGGATTTCTAACAACACAGTTTTGTACCTTTGGCAGAAAAATGTGAGATTTTCTCCTCTTGCAAAATTAGTGAAACAGCATGTGAAACAAGAGGTGTGAAATTTAAAAAATAACCCACAATGTCTCTGATTGCGCTTCTTTTTCTGCTTTTTTGCCAGGCACCCAAGTACTGGATCAAGCCTTGCAGAAAAATATGGTGTAGGTCACATGTGCTTTCCATGTTCTTGGAATAGGGCTGAAGTCATACAGCCTGCGTTTTTATTTATAGTAAAGATCAAGTTGGGTCACGCAGTCCCAAAGTAGGGGTAGTTTGCAAAGGGTTTTTAACCCCTTTAGAATAGAATAGAATAGAACTTTATTGTCATTATACATACAACGAAATTAATCATCATACATCCAATGGAATTTGTTCAGAACAACCATCCAAGAGTAGGACAGACAAGACTAACATAGGGGAGATGGGTGTCTGCAGCCGCAGCCACTATGGGCACCGCCAGCACAAATCAGTCCCCAGAAAAAGCAAACAAACACACAACATTGGGTAGTTAGGTTAAAAAAAGTCGTCTGGTACGGTGCTCAAGATGACCACCATACCAGGGTCCAAAAAAACACCTTAGCAAAGCATATTTGCACATTTAAAGCCAGGATAGCAATATGGTGGGGTAGGGAGGGCGGGAGGGGATGCAGACGAAGACAAGAGGGTGGGGGCATTGTGGAGCCAGATGCCAGCTCCTAGCCAAAACAGTCCGCTGATAGTGATGGAAGTTCATCAGCGGCCGTAATGCACCAGATCCAGCTCACACAAATCACAGAGAGGGCTGAGGGGAAGAGCGTCCATCACACATTGTCACGGAGAGATATGATTACCAGCCCAAGGCCGGCTATGGGAGTCGAGTTCCTGATAATGCAGATGTTGTTTTGGAACAGGCTGCTTGTTTTTTTTGTTTTTGTTTTTTTAATATTGTACTTATAGGTGCTTCTATTACAACACCTTTCTTAGTTATAGGATTTGTAATATTTTGATTTGTTGAGCGAGTGGATATCTGTACAGAAGTTAAGGAAGGAATGGTGTGTGTGTGTGTGTGTGTGCATGTATTTGTCACTACACCCGTGTATAAGTGCATGATGATTCTTAATTTCCTTTTTTCATTTCTCTCCAATTTTCATTGGATTTTTTGATTTGCCCTCCTCCTTACCCAGCTATTTATTTGTTTCATTATTCATAAAATAAAGAATTCCAGGCATTTTGTTTTCCTTGCACAAACACCTCCAATGGATCTATGGATGGATGGATGGATGGAAAGACAGAACAAAATTATTATCAATCAATAAATTATTATCAATAAATTTGCTAACAGCTTATGCAGATTCAGAAAAACTGACTTCAGCAAACTGATCCAATTTGAAAACAACCAAACTGGTCTTAAATCTTATGTTACATCCAAAGCTGATTCCTCTTATCATACCCAGCATTTACACAAAACAAGAACATGACATGATATTATAAATCACATGGAAAGACTTTACACAATGATTGGTGCACAAACCCACCTTATCATCACTGTGCTATTTGTTTTTCCTATGTGTACCTGCCATATTATTACCTTTCATTTATTTTCTTCCACTTATCCTTTTCAGGGTCACATGGTGTCATAGGGCAAGAGGCAGGGTACACCTTGGACAGGATGCCAGTCTGTCACAGGGCTAACACAGAGACACAAAACCATTGATGCCTATGGACAATTTAGAATCACCAATTAACCTCACCCCACTAACTGCATTTTTTTTTTTTGGACTGTGGGAGAAAACCCACAGAAAACATGCAAACTGCACAGAGAAAGGCACCAGGCAGGTGTGTGTGCTAACCACCATGTCACCCAATACCACACAGCAGCCAAAATTAAACACTATCGTGTTGTTTGTTGTGATCTTTGTTTAGTAGTGAATTCTAATTTTGACTTTATAATCCCTAATGAAATAACATCATTTGTAAAACTAATACAACCCTTAAAACGTAATATTACATACTTATTTTCTCAAATTTTGCTCATAATCAGAAAACAAAATAGATGAAAATGTAAAACCTCCTCATTGCAGTTTAATGACCTGCTTGTGTAACATAGCATCACCCCATGAAAAGGGTGATTTTAAATTACAAAATCATAATTTCACCACGTTGGGTATCTTAATCTGTAATGATGCAATTGGTTGTTTTGCATTTTACGCTAGTGATTTCCTACTATGAAACATTTCTTGAAACCTTGTGCTCTTTTTTCATAGCTGCAAGCACAGAACATTACTGCAAAAGAAAAAAAAAAAAACAAAAGCAAAAATGCAAACTATTACCATAAAAACATCACAGAGATACTTCATTGCACAATAGCTCAAAACTTGTAAAACACATTGTTGGGGACATATAAACATCTTTCAAGCCTCAAGTCACAAAATTCTTGAAGAGTTACAAAAATATGCAGTTAAACAGAAATGTACACCCCCCCACCACCCCCCACCCCCCCACCCCCCCACACACACACACACATACACACATTTCTTCCTTTATATTTGCAGGAAAGATTCACCTGCCCATCCATTCCCCCCACAAACAGATCATGGGAGACGGGAGCCCCGCGCAGGCCGGGGAGTAAGGTGGGCAGCCAGTGATGATCCTTCCACAGGATCACAGATGGAAATCTCTTGATGACTTTAACTAGTTTGATCACCAGACATTTTTTCTACACCTCACCTCACCTGTTTACAATCTGTTTGCTACCAACAAAAGCCGGCTCTTCAATGTAGTGCTGTTACATATTGGGATCTTGCATTCTGATTGGTCCCAGGGACATGTAGGCATTTACGGGCAATAGGAAGTGGCATTTAGAGGCTTTTGATAATTCAGAGTAGTCAGATATGGGTATTTAATGGGTTATGATGTACTGATGTACTGCTTTTGTTGGGCACAGGACATCTTTGCAAAAGAGACTATTATGAAGAGTTTAACTTCCTGGTTAAAAAAAAAATTAAGTAATTGATAAAATGTAGTAGGCTACACATCCTGAGGTGAATTTAACCAACATTCACAAAATAAATGCAAAGCGGTGTTTATTCTTGGTAATGCAAGCCAAAGAGTAGCTTTTCTCAGTAACTAATTCTACTGTAACTTTCGTCTTGACGAAAGTGTTAATTAATTTCGCAAGAAAATCAATTTATACTTTCGGAAATGCTTTCGTCTTGATGAATCGTCATGGTTTTTATCCTTTTAGGTGGTTTTAATTTAGTAATCATCTCGTTTTCGTCATGAAAAAAAGGGTCGTTGACGAAAACAATCACGAAAATATTTCGTCAACAAAATTAACACTGGCCATGACCCAAAAGAGGCCAAGAGCACAACCTGATCCTACCCAGGCAGCACAGGCACCCAGAAAGAGGAGCCAAAGAATCACACAAGCTGAGGGACAGCGAACAGACACGAAGCCCAGGAAGGACACAGCCACCACAACCTGGGTGCCCAGGCACAGCCCCAGCAGCACAGGACGACCAGACGAACAGGATGCCCACCCTACAGTTTGGTGAGTAACTCTTAGCATACTAATGCCTGTCGTAGTGGCATGATGCTTCACTGATCAGCGGACACCTTAATTAGAAATACTAAGAACTCAAATACTGGTTATACAAATATGGGTGGAGAAGTTTTCTGAGGAGGAGTTAGATAGGGCCCTCAGAATCAACAGAGTTGAATCAACACAGAAACCGTGTTCACATGCAACATTTGTCTAGTGACACCATGTATAAGTAGAGCTAATCTTTTCTAAGTTTAACATTGCATGGTACTATGTATGCGAGGTCTCTTATTTTTTGGACTGGCCACAAACACATTGTCTCATATTAACATACAGAGAGGACTGCAAAATACTCACTGACAATTATTTTTTGTACAAATGTGCACTTTTATCAGGATGATTTTCTCAGAAGTCGGTAGCATTACGTACAGGTACAGGTTATAAAATTAGAATATCATGAAAAAGTTGATTTATTTCAGTAATTCCATTCAAAATGTGAAACTTCTATATTGTATTCATTCATTACACATAGACTGATATATTTCAAATGTTTGTTTCTTTTAGTTTTGATGATTATAACTGACAACTAATGAAAACCCCAAATTCAGTATTGCAGAAAATTAGAATAAGCGCCTCCATTGGAATGCTGTCAAAGTTCTGCTGGAGGTGGGAGTCATAGCAGACTCAAAGTCTACGACCACTGCATGCACTCCTTCCTCACCAGAGAGGTGATGATCCATACCCCAATAGCCAGCCTTGATAGCCAGGGAATGGTCCTCCCGGGCCTCTACCATTGGCCAACATACATTGCACCTGACCCCTACAACGCCTCCAGTAGGTGGTGGGCCTACAGGACAGCAGGCCCATTACGCCTCTTCAGTATACACCTAGCCACTAGACACTCTTCCTCCAGCACCCTCCCCAGGCTTGGCTCCAAGCTGGGGCTTCAATAACACTATCCTGGACAGGGTAAACCCTTCTTTAAGGATTTCTCTGCTTTAACCCCTTGTCTAGTGTATCATATTTGATATGTACTGTTTTAGGGAGTTTTTGAGACTTGTACATAATGAGTGTGATTTTTTCCCCCTGAAAAACCTAAGTAAATTGCACAATTCATTTTTAAGCAATTAATTGACAAATGTGACAAATCAAAAATTAATATACAAATTAATATTTAAGTATTTTATAACATTTCTGAGAAGGTTTACAAATTTTCTATTTTAATTTTTTGGCAATTATTTCATAATTCATCATCTTCATCTGGCCCCTCACCCAGGACAATTTACCTTGGGAGACCCTACCAGGGGGCAAAATCTGAACAACATAGCCCCAGGGATCACTGGGACAAACAAACCCCTCCACCACAATAAGGTGGTGATTCAAAGAGGGGGATATTCTTTTATTTAATATTAATTTTTTTATTTGACGATTGTCATATGCTTGCATCCACTTTAAAAGACTGCAACCACCATCCACTTTTTAAGTACGTTATCCTTTTTTAAAGAAAACATTTGTAATGAGTATCAGTTTGAATGCTTACTTTCCTTTGCTCCTGATTATTAACATTTGGACAACTAAAAAAGTTAAAATTACATTTTCTGTTGGCATAAGGTCAAATTTAAGGACATCAATGATGACTTAAACATCACAGAATTAAACAGTACAGCCTCTTGGTGGATGACATAGCTGTGTCAGATGCTGTCTCATACTCAAGCGTGAATGTATTGCATTGTTTTACAGAGTAAACATTGACATTATAAAGTTTACTTTTCTTGTACTGAGAAATGTCAGATGATCGTCAGGCAGTTTGCTGGAACAGGATGAGGGTGTTGCACCAGTAAAATTCCTGGAATATTTTTTTTCCAGGCTAAATTTATGTTTGCATTTCTTTCTTTTTTGTTTTCTTTTTTGTGGTGTCAGTGTGTATGATCTCTTTGTATATGTGTATATAAAACCAGCTGCCTTCAGCTCTTCTGTGTCAAGAATTGAAGACAACTGACAATCAGAAGGACAAAAGGAAGGTAATATTGCAACAGGTTTCTTTTTTAAAATAATAAATTAATACTCTAAGCACTTGGTTGTAAACTCACTGCAAATGTAACATGTCTTTATCAAAGGTTAACCTTACATTTGACATCTCAACCATGAAGATGCTGACTGTGTCGGTTCTTGTGTGCTCTGTGATGGTTCTCATCCACGCTGTTTGTGAGTGTTTAATAGCAGCTGTGAAAAGAGGAAGCATTTTAGCAATGTTTGTATGAGTTTTACTGTAGTGCTAGCTATAAAGACTTTGTAGGTGTTTGTAAATTTTACTTAAAAAACAACCTATCAAGCTCGTGCATCTCCAAAGTGTTAAAGGTTCATGAACACTTCATGAACACACTGATTTTATGAGACAGTATAAAATTCCCCTTTTCTTAGCATGAATGAGAACCAATCTGCAATAAATTCATATATTTTAGCCTGTAACATGGCAACTGAAATCATACTTTTTAAAAGCCATGCTCATTAGCTGAATTTACTTTAAATTCTAATTCATTAATTTTATTCTACTATTTTAATTATATCACATTTCAGTATGTTTTTCTTCAACATACTTGCAAATGACTGTCTCACCTTGTATTCCTTTTTGTTAATGCTGTGACTAACACTGTGTCAAATAAAATGCATTCTGTGACAATACCACAAGGGCAGATTAAAAAAAGGTGTGGTTCAAACTGTCTTTGCAGCTCTTCCAGGTGATAAACAATTGGAAGAGGAAACTACTCAACCAGAGGAAGCTACCACTCCAGGGGAATCTACAGATGGAGATTTTATGTTTGACGAATTTCATCACTTTGAGGAAACTACTCTACCAGAGGAAACTACCACTCCAGGGGAATTTACAGATGGAGATTTTATGTTAGACGAATTTGATCAGTCAGATGAAAATGAGCAGTCAGATGAAAATGAGCAGTCAGATGAAAATGAGCAGTCAGATGAAAATGAGCAGTCAGACGAAAATGAGCAGTCAGATGAAAATGAGCAGTCAGACGAAAATGAGCAGTCAGACGAAAATGAGCAGTCAGATGAAAATGAGCAGTCAGACGAAAATGAGCAGTCAGATGAAAATGATGAGCCAGAGGAAACTGATGAGCCACAGGAGGATAATGTTTGATGGTAAGCCTACTAACTTTTTAAAAAGATAAAGTTAGTTTAAAAGTTTGTTTGATTCAAGTCAGTTTGGACCATCTATTTAAGTTATAACAAACAAATTATTAACCCAGTAAGTGTTTTAGGAACATACACTAAAGTGGATTTTGCATTACTTTGAATGGCATTTCCATTGTGCAGATGATGAATTTGCATCATTAGATAAAAGTATTTATTTTAAAAATAAAATAGTCCCAAATTTTCTAAAATTGTCTAAATTTATCATTCAAAGAAACAACTGGTTTAATAATATGTCCCAAATTGAACATGATTTAATAAATCCTTAGCCAAAGTAGCCTCGAGCAGACAATCATGTAATACCAATTTATACCACCAGATTGTGTAGTGGGTGAGTGTAGCATCTAATCTGCTCTGAGTTCTTCAGGAGATGCAGAGGCGTAACACCACATATTCTGGTGAATGGGGCAGTAAAATGCCTACAAGGTCATCCTAATCAGCACCAGCTCTCAGAAAGAAAACCATGCTTGGATGCAAAGAAATTATAAAAAGAAGAGCAAACACAAGTAAAGATTCCCATAACTTTCTCTACTGGAGGCTGTAGAGTAGAGCAATAACCGATGATGCAACTGTGAGTGGCAGTGCCAGATAAGTTGTTAAAGCAGTGGCAGCAACAGGCAGATTTTGAAGGTATCCACTCATTAAGACACTAATTGTGTAGAACAAATACATTTAAATGGACTAGTTCTTATATAGCGCTTTTCTACTCTAATTGAGCACTCAAAGCGTTTATACAACATATTTGGATTCACCCATTCATATAAGCACTTCCATATGTAACTAAGCTAAGTACTCATATCTAACCTTCACACACATTCACACTCCACACGCTTGCGTCAGAGAGCAACTTGGGGTTCAGTATCTTGCCCAAGGATACTTTGGCATGCAGCCTGGAATCAAACCACCAACCATCCAATTAGTAGGTGACCTGCTCTACCAACTGAGCCACCATGGTATATAACTTTTAACTTATAACTTGTAATTAATCTAAGCAGTAATCCACATTGTGATGAAAACCCATTTTCTTTTAGGGAGGGGGAAAAACAACAACAACAAAAAAAACTGCCTCTGTTGTTTCTTTGGAAGTCTCTGAGCGCTTGTGACTTTCTGTGATAGCTGAGATAGGCTCCAACACGAGTACCTGAACACTGCTGCAGACCATCCACTATGACAGCATCATTTCCCAACAGCTTCAGTCTACTTCAGCAGGAAAATGTGTCCCATCACACAATTTAAAAAAAAAAAACTGCTCAGGAAGGAACAAAATAAAATAAAGTGGTTCTGTAAGCAGAGGCTATATGTGTATAACACAATAGGTAAGAGAGGTTAAAAACTGGGGTCTTATCGGCTACGTTCACACTGCAGCCTGAAGTGACCTAATTCCGATTTTTTTGCCATCATGCGACCTGTATCGGATCTTTTCATGACAGTCTGAACAACAAAAATACGATTTTTTTCAAATGCGACCCAGGCCACTTGGATATGTGGTCCTAAATCCGATACATATCCGATCTTTTCAAATGCGACCTGTGTCTGTACGGCCAGGTCGCATTTATCTGACCTGCACGTCATTGATACTCGACAAATGTCACTATTCTGCAGACTCGGGAAGGAAAATGTGTGGCTTCTGCAAACACTGAGTGCACTCGCTACGTGTTACGTTATCGTGTCCTCTACTGCGCGTGTGGGACACTTTTAGGTTCGTCTGCGGATCACATCTAAGTCGCATATATTTGGAAATGTGAACGACCACGCAAAAAAAAATCGGATTTCACAAAAATTCGGAATTGAGTCCCTTCAGGCTGCAGTGTGAACGTAGCCTTTGTCCCATATTCAACATCAAGATAAAGATCATACCAGCCACAGACCCCTGACAATCTGAAATACTGTTGATACCAGCAATGGGTGATACAGCAATTAATTAATGTCAGTGGACAAATACTATATTTACTTTTTTTTTTTAATACATGAGCAATTATACTACGACTTTCCAGTTAAACACTGTCACCTCATGTTGGAAACTTGTTAAATTTTGCTAATTTGATTACAGAGGACTGTTTGAGTATGATGAACCACTGATTCCTGTGGTTTTGTTTGTTGCAGAAGGAATGAGAGGATTCTGGGATGACTTATGCAGTCCTGTACCTCATCAATAAAAACACTCATCTCTCTGCCATTGTGTCATTCTCTGTAATTCATTCTCATGCTGTAACATAAGGTATCAGGCATCACATTCAATGAACTGTAGATGGATTTTCTCTTTTGAAAGTCTGTAAAATTAAAATGATTTTTCTTTCTGTCTGTCTTTACTTTGTAGAGTGAACTGTAATTCCTCTTCTTATGCAAATGAAAACACTCGAGCATTGAAAGAAACGTGCAGTCTTTGATTGTGTTACAGCTACACTTCTCTTATAACACAAGCAAAAGTTTTTTATTCAGAGAATATGACAAATCATACTCCATACAGTGTGTGAGATGTGATTCCACCTACAATTGTAGACAACACTATCAGCAAATATTTGAAAAACATCATAACTAATTTAAATTCTTGATCATAATTTAATGTAAATGTTGTAATAGTGATAAAGGATTGTCCATCTATAGTTCTTACCATAGTAATTCCAATCACAGAAAGTGACAGTATTCTCAGTGGTTTATATTTATTATGATTTTTGCATTTCTTACTCCTGGTTCTTAATTAGCTATTTGCTTTTTAATTGATATAATATAATAAAGTCACTCATATGCACCCCATTAAGATCTACTGAAACCGGATAGTTATTTGTTCTAGAACTTGTACTTCCGGGGGATTTGTCCCACCTAAAGATTCTGCTGCCAGGAGGATGAGGGGTAGCACTGGTGGCTGCCAGTATTATGTTTTTTCATATTTTAACCAGCCAAGATGTATTTGTCCCAAATTACAGACCCTGATGGTAACAAAGACTAGTAAATATTTCAGGCTTTAATCTTTAATAGTTTAGAGATATTTTTATTGAAGCATTGTCACCTATTTTACAAAAAAATATACAAAAAAATGTCCTAATTGGCCAGTTTTCAAAAAAAATATATAAATATGTAAAAGCATTTAATATATTAAGCTAAAATTTCACAGCAATCTTTATATATGTTAAAAATCTATACCATAACATTTTTATCTAAATTGGAGTGAGAGAAAGAGGGCCATGTATATCTGAACCAGATGAAGGAGGACAAATTGACATTAGATGACAAGCCAATGTCAATATTTGCTTTAGAATATCCATCTTGGACACAGGAACATGTAAAAACAACATATAATTTAAAAACATTTGGAAATGGGTTGCTCTCAGCTGTGGTAGCAAGTTTGGTCTGTTTGTTCCAAAAACATCTGATTGTTTACACAGAGCCATGAAGTATGCGTTTACATGACTCATGATATATATTATTAGCCATTTTCAGGTCTGTGTTTTCAATCCAGCACATCACAAACTTGTTACAAAGTCATTTTAGCAAGAGATATATTAGGATAAGCTTTTTTGTACATGTCTACTGCACATCATCTCTATCATTAGCATTTAAGGCAGGGGTCTCAAACTCCTGGACAATGGGCCACCCCCCCCCCCCCCCCTTTTAAGTTACTTTTTATAAATTTTGCTTTCTCCTCCAATTTAAATCTTAAAATACATGAAATTTACAGGAAAATAATACGGGAGGATGGTGGGACAGAGGGGTAAAATACAGGAGTTTCCCTGCCAAAACGAGAGACTTGAAAGGTATGCAGTAAACTGACATCAGCTAAGTGAAGCAGTTAGCTAAATCTGACTGTATAGGAGTCATTGGAGGATCAGATCAGTAGAGGCAGACTAGGACATGACCAGAGGTGGCAAAAGTACTGACATTCTGTACTTAAGTAGAAGTACAAGTACTTATGTTAAAAAATACTTTAGTAAAAGTCGAAGTACTGGTTCAACTTCTCTACTTAAGTAAAAGTAAAAAAGTACAGGCTCTGAAATGTACTCAAAGTAAGAAAGTAAAAGTAGTTCTTTGGAGGATGTTTCTACCTGCTATTTTTGTGTAAAACTAACCGAACCTCGTTATATATTATTGTAATAATATAAAATAATACATGAGAATAGAAACATTATTCCAATCTAAATTTTAATTCTAATGAATGTACTCAGCTTGAATCACAAACTGTGAAGGGAATTTAAACACAGCTCTATTCTCTGTGTCCTCCATAGTAGAGGGTGACTGTGCCTCCACCTAAACACAAACATGAGGATACTCAGGGGTTACAGTGGGATTCAGAAGGTGGAGGAACCCTAAGATCAGCTGTAGTGTCTCTGCATGGGGAGAAGAATCACAGCTTTGTATTGTAGCTGCAGTAAATGATGTTGGTGTGCAGGCTGTGATCAGCTGACCTGCTGCTGCTGCTCTGAGGTTTACTGCTCTGTGTGGATGAACTGAACTCACAAAGATGTAACCCAGTATTTCACAGCTATCTGAGCTGATCTCCATCCCCTACACTGACAGCATACAGGCTGTATTAATGTTGGACTCAGTGAATGAATCTCAGCATCAGCAGCTTTGATTCAAACTCATCTCTGCTGCACTGATGTAACCTGTAACTCTGACCATGAACACAAACACTGTGCTCCAGTCCAACACAGAGCTTTACTGTAAATACAGTACAACAAGCTAACCTATTTATTACACACTAAACTGCAGTATTTTCATACAATCTTTGAATAACACAAAGTCAGCATACTTCAGTTTATTTTCAGTCCTTACCTTTAATTCTAACCTCTCTTCTTCCTCTCCTGTCCTCTTTCTCCATCTCTGAGTGAACTTCTCTCTCTTTGCTCTCCCTGAAATACAGCAGCTCTTCTTTTAGCTAGCAGACACACTGTGTGACAAACTGCATGCACTTGTGTTTGCTGATATTTGTTGAGCATTTAGAAACGTTGCATTTACCTGCCACACGTTACTCCCTTCATGCTCGCTCCTCTTCAGTAGCGTTAGCTAAGCTGTTTATGTGCCGCAGCGCAACTCGGTCCGGCCCGATTATAGCGCTATAAATGATACATTAATTATATGGGTTTGTGTATTTAATCCCTTTGTACGAGATAAGCCCGGTGATGGAGGATACGCAGTACGATTGTCTCTTATGTGTTATTATTCCTCCGTTTAGGATCAGATCGTTTGATGTTTGACGGCGCAGTGACCGGAAATGCAAACTTCTCTCTGACGTGTTAAAAAGTAACGAGTCTGTTTGAAAATGTAAGAAGTAGAAAGTACCGATACTTGTGTAAAAATGTAGGGAGTAAAAGTAAAAAGTAGTCAGAAAAATAAATACTTAAGTAAAGTACAGATACCTGAAAAATCTACTTAAGTACAGTAACGAAGTATTTGTACTTCGTTACTTCCCACCTCTGGACATGACTGATGTAAGAATGGTCAAAGTACTCAAAGCTGAAGGAATTATGAAATGTGAACAAACAGAATAACTGTGTATGAATGCTTCTGTGTCCAAAGCCAGTGCAGTGTTGCCAACTTAGTGACTTAGTAGCAGCTTTTCAGAGCCCCCTAGTGACTTTTTTCCAAAAAGCGACTAGCGACAAATTTAGTGACTTTTCTCGGTGATGTCAGTGACTTTTGGAGAGTTTTGGAAACCTGAAATCCTCCTCTATCACCGTGTTTGTGTACATACAGCCTTTGCAGTGCCACTGTCGCCAACATCTCAGTAAGGAAAGTAGCTATTGGCTGTCCTAAATGTCGCTATATGACATCATCACGTAGTTTGCATAAGTGGTTATTTGCATGTAGTTGCAATCGAGGCTGTAGCAGAGAAGAGTAACATCTTTGGAGAGACAAAAAGTGAAGAAAAAACACCCTAAATATGTTTAGAAGTACTAGGGCTGGGCAATACGGACCAAAAATAATATCTCGATTCACTTATGCACACAAATCTCCAGATAGCCCACTAGGGAGAGCAGGAGGGCTTGTTAAGTTAACCCTGGTTTTCTGTAGCAGAAGAAGAGAAAGTTGGAGTCTAGTTAACTAGTAACGATCCATAAGTTATTGTTTTCAAAGTTGTTTTCCCACAGATGAGAAATATATGCCTGTAAGTATGAATGAGTTTATGTTGACTAAACGATGTAAGGTAGTTTTGTAGACTTGTTTAATGTTATGGAGTCGCACTCGTCAATGCTAATCACGTTAACTTGCCTATGGTAAAATCCATTATATGTTAGCATCAAGCTAGCGGGATGCATGCTAACTACTGTTTACGTTTTCTGGTGGTTATACCAGCTTACAATTTGAGATAGTAAAGCATCAGTCCATGTCGTGTAATATGAGAATTGTGTGACTATATGTATCTTGTAATGTGTTCTTTCTTGTGTTTTGTAGTTTTACTTTGCCTTCATTAGAGAGACTGCAATGATGGCAGAAAGCTTTTGCCTCTTATTTTTAAGAACTTTTTATCATCTGCCAAACTGGGCAGCCACGTGATCTGAGGGCAGAGTAGCATTTCAAATTTTAGGTTGAAAGCACAGCAAAAAAGAGAAGGAGAGAAGAAAGCAGGATGTGTATACTGAAATATGTATATATGTATACTGACAGATTTTTGAATGAAGAATCCTATACATGTGTGGTTGTCATACAGTGACCCATCCAGTAAATTTATGAGGATCTGTAGTTAATGGGCTTCTCTCTTTTGCTACATGCTTATAAACATTACAATATTCTTTGTTATTTTAGCAAGGCTTAACTGTTGGGGTTTGTGGTAGCCTAGCTGAAAAAGATGGTATGAGTTTTATAGCATAAGCTTAGATAAATGTGTCCATTTTTCCATCTACTGATGGCAGTCGTGGCAGCCAACCCTGCTGGGCTCAGCAGGCTGGGCGTCCTGCTATGAGCTGAAGGCAGGGCCCCGGGGCCCCAGGCATCTGAGAACTCACTGCCAGACCTCCTCCCCCACCACCTGATCCAACTTACCACCAGGTGGTGATCAGTTGATAGCTCAGCTCCTCTCTTCACCCAAGTGTCCAGAACATATGGTTGCAGACCTGATGTTACGATTACAAAATCAATTATCAACCTACAGCCTAGGGTGCCCTGGTGCCAGGTTCTCTTATTGATATGCTAATGTTCAAAAATGGTGCTCGTTATGGACAAACTGTGATTTCCACAGAAGTCCAACAACAGAACACCACTTAGGTTCAAATTAGCAGGCTGTTCCTCCCAATCACGCCTCACTGTTGTGGCCCATGTGATGTCCCCCAGTAGGACCATGGAATCATCAGATAGAGCACCCTCGAGCACCCAACCCAGTGACTCCAAGAAGGCTGGGTACTCTGAACTGTTCTTTGGCACATAAGTGCAAACAACAATCAGGACCTGTTCCCTGTCCCGAATGTGCAGGGAAGTGACCCTTTTGTCCACTGGTGAAAAGTCCGACATACAGGCAGCAACTGAGGGGATACAAGGATACCCACCCCACTCCACCACCTCTCACCAAGGAAAACTGCAGACTGGAAGTCCAGCCCCTCTCCAGGAGACTGGTTCCAGAACTCAGGCTGTACATTATGGTGAGTTTAACTCTATCTAGCCGGTGTCTCTTACACACTGGCTCAGGCTCCATCCCCACCAAAGAGGTGACGTTCTATGTCCCAATAGAATCAATCAGAATCAGAAATACATTATTGATACTGATATACTGATTGACAATAGCCAGCCTTGATAGCCTGGGATTGGCCCGCCAGGGCCGTCTGTCTTGGCTGCTGCCCGACACACACTGCACCCAACCGCTACAGTGCTTCCTGTGGGTGGTGGGCCTATAGGAGAGCGGGCCCACGTCTCCTCTTCAGGCATTGCCCAGCCAGGCCCCACAGGCTAAGGCCCGGCCACCAGGTGCTCTCCCTCAAGCACTGTCCCAAGTTCGGGGTCAAGGGTTGGGCCCCTGTAACCTGATCCCAGGCAGGGTAAACTGTTCCCTTGGTCTTTCTCTCATAAGGGTCATCAAAATTGCTTTTTGTCTGTCCCCTCACCTAGGACCTACTTGCCTTGGGAGACCCTACCAAAGGGCAAAACCCCTGTGGCCCCTGGAATCACTGGGACACACAAAACGCTCCAACATGATAAGGTGTTCACAGAGGGGGCAGTGAATTTTCACTCTGTAAATTTTTACACATCTTCCACTCCACTGATTCAAATAGGCACCTTTCCTGAAAAGTTTTGATGTAGAGGCATGCTGGGAACTATATTACTTGTACTTCCCAATTTTGCTCCAGGTGATCTGTTTAAAATGCCAACAAATCTGACATCAATTATGCAACAGTTAGTTTTACAGTGAGTGTCCTACATTTCTAGTTCAGTAGCATTTTAAATTATATGTTGCAAACGCAGCAAAAAGAGTTGTGCTCAGAGAAGGAGAGAAGAAAGCAGGGTGAGTATACTGAATTATCAAGAATCTGGCTCACTGAAAATGATTTTTGAATGAAGAATTCTATACATTAGTGTGCTCAATTTGTGAGGATCTGCGGTTAATGTGCTTCTCTCTTTTGCTACATGCTTATGAACATTACAGTATTCTTTATGTTATTTTAGCAAGGCTTAATCTATTTGGGTTTGTGGTTGCCTAGCTGAAAAAGATGGTGTGAATTTATAGCATAAGCTTAGATAAATGTGTCCATTTTACCAACCTCTGATGGCAGTTGTTGTGGCAGCCAACCTTGCTAGAGGCCAGCCATCCCAGTATGAGCTGAGGGCAGGGCTCCAGGGCCCCAGGCACCTGAGAACTGCCCAGCAGACTTTGGCCTCAACCTTGACCTTCACCCCACCCACCCCGCCCCCTGATTACTAACATTTGGAGAAAAAAAAAAGAAAAGTTGAAATTACATATTTTGATAGTGTAGGGTCACAATCAAGGACATCACCAACAATGAAATAGACCTCACAGGATTAAACAGTAAAGCCTTTTTGTGGATGACGTAGCTGTGTCAGGTCCGGTCTCATACTCAAACATAAATGTATTTAATTGTTTTACTGAATAAACATTGACACTATAAAGTTTGCTTTGCTTGTTCTGAAGAAATGTCAGATGATCATCAGGCAGTTTGCTGGAACAGGATGAGGGTGTTGAGCCAATGAAAGCCTTGGGTCATTTTTCAGGCTAAATTGATGTTTGCATTTCTTTTGTGTGTGTGTGTGTGTGTGTGTGGTCAGTGTGTATGACCGCTTTTCTGCTTTTCATTCCAGTGAATAGGTGTATTTAAGACCAGCTGTGTTCAGCTCTCCACACAGGAAGACTGCAGACTGACACTGAGAAGTACGAACAGAAGGTAATGTTGCAACAGGTTTTTATTTTTTAATACCAAATTAATACTCTCAGCACAGGGTTGTAAACTCACTGCAAATGCAACATGTCTTTATGTCTTTATCAAAGGTTAACTTCACATTTGACATCTCCACCATGAAGACGCTGACTGTGTCTCTGCTCATGTGCTCTATGATGGCTCTCCTCCAGGCTTTTTGTGAGTATTTAACAATAGCTGTGTAAGGCAAAAGCATTTGAGCAATTTTGCTGTACTGCTATAGATATTTTGTAGATGTTTGTAAATTTTACAAACAAAACGTGATTTAAATGTTTCTCCAAAGTGTTAAGTGTTCATTAACACTTTATCTTTGAGAAACTGAATTTATGAGACAGTATAAACTTTCCCTTTGCTTAACATGAATGTCAATCTTTCTTACATAATCAATGATAATATTTAAGCCTATGATATGCTGTAATTATACTTTTTAAAAGGACATGCCGAGTAACTGAATTTACTTTTAATTCTTCATTTTTGTTCTATTATTTTAATTATATTTCATTAATTTACTTGCATATGATTGTCTCTCTTTGTATTTCTTTTTGAATGCTGTTACCAACACTGTGTTAAAGAAAATACACTCAGCGACAGCACCACAGGGGCACATTAAAAAATGTGTGGTTCAAACTGTCTTTGCAGTTCTTCCAGGTTACAATCATGAATACCCGACACAGAAAGACACTCTAACAGTGCAACCTGCTAATACAGGTAAATCTAGAAGGGTTCTTTTACAGTGATTACCTTTTAAGATCAACCTGTAAATAATTAAAACAGCACAGGTCCCACAGTACTAAGTGCAACCGACAAAATTTTCAACTCATGCAGATGCAGACAGTTGGGGAATGCCATCATTTGTGCCCAGTTGGGTTAAAAGAAAATTAATTTTAGATATTTCAGCAGAGTGCATTAGATTTTAGCCCCAAAGCTGTAAAATGAATAGTAACTGCAGATAAACTCTGCACTGGCAGCTCAGTATCAGCTTTTCTCCTGCATTTGTCTTCAGAGGGCATGTTCGGTGGCTGGGCTCCGTGGTGCCCAAATGGATGGAGTATGCACAGTCAACAATGCCTCCTCTTTGTTCCAACAAAAATGACTTGGGAGGAGGCCAAGGTAATTTTGGCCAAGGTTTTTTTTTGTGTTTTTAGATTTCCTGTAAAAAAAATTCCTGTAATTTTTACACTAAATAAACTCGGCAAAACTTGGTGTCCATTACTAATGTAAATGTTCTTGGTCGCTCCATGCTGTTTGTTTGTCTCCACCGTAGAACAACTGTGGGTCTCGTGGAGGACAGCTTGCATCTGTGTATAATGACCTTCAGGCTGAAGAGATACGTAAGGAGACGCAGCGTTCTGGATATAATCATGGACAATTTTGGGTTGGAGGACATAAGACTCCAGAGGTAACTAACATGATAAATAATTTGTGAAACAATTTTCATTTGTTTTGTCTGTCTACTGTATGTGTGTGTGTGTGTATACAAAGTATGAGATGACTTTTTTTTTTTTTTTCCTCACTCATCCCTGTATGTTTTCACTATTGTTTCTGTCTTTTTAATGGCAGCGCCTCCAGAAGGGGGACAGCATGGCCACAGTTCACCTATCTCCCCATGTTTGCTTGTTTGTCTTCTTGGATGGGTGTTCTGTTAACTGTAATTTCCCCATTGTGGGATCAATAAAGTATCGTCATCATCATCTTTAATGAATACGAATTTGCATAATAATTAATTTTTCTTTAACAGAATCCTTCTTGGTCCTGGAGTGATTATATGGGTGTTTCTGCTTTTGCTGACTTTTGTCGTGAAAAACACGAGAACCACTGTTTGCTGATAGCTTTTGATGGTAAGTCTAAAAAAGTTTGTTGGGTTTATCAATTTGAGTTATAACAAAACAAATTACTAATGCAGCATGTGTTGTTGCCAAAGTGGATTTTGCTTTTCTTGGAATGGCATTATCATTGTACAGAACAGTGTTTCTTCTCCTAGAATATCTACTGTTTGTCTTTACAGTGATGCATCATAAAAGTATTCATTTTATAAATAAAACAGTCCAAAATCATCATTCGCAGAGACTACTTAAATATCCACAGTGTGTCTTTTGTCCTGTCTCTCTCCCATCAGCCCAACCAGTCGTAGCAGATGACTGCCCCTCCCTGAGCCTGGTTCTGCTGGAGGTTTCTTCCTTTTAAAAGGGAGTTTTTCCTTCCCACTGTCGCCAAGTGCTGCTCATAGGGGGTTGTTTTTACTGTTGGGTCAGGGATCAACACCAGGGCCTGCCCTTGGCCACCGCCTGACACACATTGCACACGACCCTTACGCCTTCTGCAGGTGTCTCCTCTTTAGGCTTCACCCAGCCGGGCACCACGGACTAACGCCAGGCCACCAGAAACTTTCCCTCGAGCTCCCTCCCAGGTCTGGCTCCAGAATTTTAAGGTGCAGCCAAATAGTGGAAGGTTTTTGCTTTGGTGGGCTTAGACTCTCATCTCTGCTTTTTGTGGATGATGCGGTCCTGTTGACTTCAGCGGCTGGTGGCCTCCAGCTTGCAGTAGAACAGTTCACAGCCGAGTTTGAAGTAACTGGGATGAGAATTAGCAACTGGTTAGTCTGTGGCCACGGCCCTCAGATGGAAATGGGTGGAGTAACCACTCCAGCTCAGGGATGAGTTGCTGCCCAGTATCTCGGGGTCGTGTTCACGACTGACGGAAGAAATGAACGGGAGGTTGACAGATGGATTGGGGTTTTATCTGCAGTGATGCGGATGCTGCGCCGGTCTGTCATGGTGAAGAGCAAGCTGAATGTAAAAGCAAAGCTGTCGATTTACCGGTCGATCTACGTCCCTACTCTCACCTATGGTCACGAGCTTTGGGTAGTGACTGAAAGAACAAGATCGCAAATGCAAGCGGCAGAAATGAGCTTCCTCTGAAGGGTGGCTGGCCTCTCCCTCAGAGATGGGGTGAGGAGTGCAGCTATTCGGGAGGGGCTCAGAGTAGAGCCGCTGCTCCTCCACATTGAAAGAAGCCAGTTAAGGTGGTCTGGGCATCTGACTAGGATGGGCACCTCTTGGGTGAGGTGTTCCGGGCATCTCCTACCAGGAGGAGGCCCCGGAGCAGACCCAGGACACACTGGAGAGATTATAACTTTCGGCTGGCTTGGGAACACCTTGGGGTCCCCCCAGATGAGCTGGAAGAGGTGGCTGGGGGGAGGGAGGCCTGGGCTTCTCTGCTTAGGCTGCTGCCCTCACAACCCGGCCCCTGATAACCGGAAGAAAATGGATGGAAATTGAAATGGTTTTGTAAGCGTAGGTTATGTGTGTTTAATACAGTGGGCACAAGAGAGTAAAAAAACTCTGGGATGTCCCACATTTAGCATGACAATAAAGATCATACCAGTCACAGACCACTGACATCCGGAATACTGTTAGCTACAGTATGTACGCATGCATCAGTGGATGATGTAGCATGTAACTAATTAATATAATTAGACAGGAAATATATATACATTTTTTTTAAATACAGGAGCAGTTATACTGAAACTTTCTGGTTGAACACTGTTGGAAACTTGTTAACTTTAATTACAGAGAACATCTGAGTTTGAATGTCACTGGTTGAGACTGATTCCTGTGGTTTTGTCTCTTGCAGAAGGAAGTAGAGGATGCTTGGATGACATGGAGTGTGAGACTAAGCTCCCATCTGTCTGTGGCTATATTATCATGTGATCTCTCAACTAATGCAGTCCAGTACCTCATCAATCAGAACACTAATGTCTCTCTACCATTGTGTCATTCTTCATATTCCTATTCCTATTATTTCTGCTTCAAAAATATGTCAAATTAAAATTTCTGCAAATTAAAACACTTAAGCATTGAAAACAAACTAGTGGTCTTTGATTGTGTTACGTCTACACTTCTGTCATAGTCATAACACAACATAAAGTCATCTTTAGTTTAAGCCTATACTAATTTGATACATGTCCTTTGAACATCTCTTGTGAAAGTGACTGAGAATAAGAAAAACTCCTTTTTAGGAAGGAAAAAAAAAAAAAAACCCAGCAAAACAGATTTAAATCAAATAATTCCTGTTTTAAAGTAATTCAGTATATTACTCTTGTGAACCATAATTATGGTTATGGTTTTATTGACATATGACAAAACATCCTCTATACAGTGAGACATGCTTCCATGGATTTGCGTGTATTTAAATTATCATTTGTTCATGAAGTGTTTATATATTATTGCATGGACATAAAGGATGGAACATAAGAGAACTGTGAGAGGAGAAAGATCACCATGTGGCTGATGAAGACCACACAGAACTGTGAGCTGTTACCAAGACAGAGGTAAGCAGTGTTTATACTACAGCTTTCCAGTGGGAAAATGATGTCCACACTAGCTAACGCCTCCCCAATGTCATCACAAGAGGAGAGAGAGCACTGGTGAATAAGCAGTAAGTGTTAAAACTAAATACAGCGCTATGACAAAATGAAGGTTGTTTCTGTCTGTCGGGCAAAAATATCTGTAGAAATGATTCTCATAAATTTTTGGAACGTCTGTGTGGAACTGTCTTAGATTAACCCACTCTAATTTGTCAGCTGAACCTCTTTAAAATGCTCTCTGTTGCCTTATTTTTCTCATTGTTATGCTTTCTGTTTTCATCTTTGTCTTTCATTCAGTGTCATTGCTCACACTGTCGGTGGGAGGAAATCACAAAGGAACAGAGACCAACACTAACACAAGGAGGATGTCCCTGTGGAATTAAGTCTCAACTCATTGCACAGATTTGTCACCTACTAGTGTGGAACTTGTATATTATATTCATTCATTACACACAGACTGATATATTTCAAATGTGTTTCTTTTAATTTTGATGATTATAACTGACAACTAATGAAAACTCCAAATTCAGTATCTTAGAAAATTAGAATATTGTGAACAATTCCTTTTTCCATGGAAAAGGGTCTAAAAGCAGACCACGGAAGCCTCCCTGAACAGGCTCCAGTAACAGGTTTTTAGCTCTGTTGGCTTTCACTGCAGGGCATCATCCTTCTCTGAACTGGAGCCTCCTTGGACAACATTAGTTTCAGATGATGTGTTGGTTTCTATAACATTGATATTTTCCATGAATGGGTTCTTATCCCAGACACAACCCCCAACCTTCAGGACCAGGGTGCAAGATTTCAGTCTGGCCTCTACTGCAAAGACCTGTTTGGCATGGTTGAACCTGCTGCGAGCACAATGCTCCTGCTGATATAGCTCTGGGTGTCATCAAGAGACTCAAGCCACCACACCATGACAATGTAAGTGCAACAACTAGTGTGAGTGTGCTTTGGATAAAGTATGTGCAGATTACAATACAAAATGAGGCATTATTAAGATTAATTGAGCTACACAGATTGAGCTACACAAAAACACCATCACTAGAATTTAAAGCCCTAAAATACGGTATTATCCTAGGTATGATACCTCTGTATCCATCACAGATACAGACAATATCCCAAAGAACGCACACCGGATCTTTGCCAGATACGTTTTTGGAGATTTCTCTGTAAATGGACAAACGGACTCTGAATGAACATCCATTAAATATCCAGATAATATCCATTTAAACATCTGTGACAGATCAGATCTTGCTGTATTCTCTCCGGAAACATTGTGGATATGTGGGAGATTCATAAACTTGGATGTGCCACGGATTGTTCTGGATACAGGCCCTTTTTGTCCAGCGCGTTGTACTACAGAACAGGAAGTGATAGAATAGCTACCTTATATTATATCATACACAATAATGAATATAGTTGATATAATATATTTGAATCAGTTTTAAGAAATCAGTGCTGTAGTTGTGCTTAACCCTCCCTGTGGTAACATCACGGATCACAAACAAATCACTGTTCAGAATGTGTTTTGAGTTAGAATGTGTTCAGGATTTTGCAAAAAAGGAAACTAGATCTGCATACTGTGTCTAACTTACTAAAAGGTTTTGCCAAAATAGCATTTGATACAGTTAATTCACTCAGGACACTAAGAATTTGATTCACAAAATAGGGATTATTGCTTTACCAGTTCAGAAAAAAAATCTGTAAAATCAATGTAGACTCACACTTACATGCAGCAGTTTTATATCATATCAGTTTGAGAGTCAAAACAAGAAGCTTGTTTGCATACAGACAGCCGTTATTTTGCGTCATTTGTGCTACTGGTGTTGATATGCAGAGCAGCTGACAATATTGCTTTCTTTTTTTTCTCTTTAGACTCTGAACAGCTTGTTCTGTCAAAATTGCTTGTGTGGCTCTTTAAAACACGTGTCCTTTAGGTGCCTGTCATATCCTGGGTTATGTCAGTGACCCATTCCCAAATCCTGATTTTTAGCGAGCAGTACTATTCTTCTGAAAGTGTCATAGTTGTGGGCCAGTGGCCCAGTGTGTTAAGTTCCTTTTTGTGTTGTGTTGTTTTGTTGTATTTCTCAGTTTGTTGTTTGGGTGTTCTGTCTATTTAGTTATTTATATGTTATTCCGGTTTCTCTTCATTTAGTTTCCTGTTGGTTTTGTTCCCGTGTCTTGGCCCTTCTGTGTTTAGTTTGCCTTCCTGTTGTTTTAAGTGAAGTTTGATTCCCTCTGTCAGGTTTTCTATTAGGTCTCTGTGTGTGTTATGTTTGGTCACTTCCTATTTTATTTTGATAGTCTCATGTTCCTTGTGTTTTGGGTTTAGTTTTCCTTCCCTTTCTCTGTGTAATTGTGGTCAGCTGTCATCCCACCTGTTGTCACTTCCGTCATTAGACCTTGTGTATTTATTGTCTGTTTCTGTTGTTGTTGGGTCCTAACTCATTGTTAATGTCTAGTTTGATGTCCCAGCTATGCGGTTAACGTTTTCAAGTTTTGAGTTTTGAAGTTTTGAGTTTTGAAGTTTCAAATTTTTTTTTTTCATGTAGCTGGCCCAAGACCAGCCTTGTCTATGCTGACAAAAAGTGAAATACAAATACTGCTCTCGCCTCCCTGCCTTCCACCAGCCTAACCATGACAGAAAGGGTTTGCTACAACACAAATCTCACATTTCTTCTAAATATATCCCACTGTTTGTTTGTCTGTTTGTCAGCAGGATTACTCCAAAAGTTATGAACGGATTTCGATGAAATTTTGTGAAGTGGTTGGAAATGACAAGAGGAAGAAATGATTAAATTTTGGCGGTGATCCGGTGGATTCTTCACTATTGCGGGATAGGGGGATTTTAATAATTTAGCTTCTAACTCCAAAACACAAGGCACAAAAGCCTGAAAAAATTAGAGTGGAACATAGTCACATGTTCTATCAAACAACATAGTGAGGCGACGATAATTTTTTTATCGTTTACTGCTCAGATGATCTTAGCATCTGGAAAAGATGCAAGATTATTTCACAGCATTTAGATACACGTATTACAGCGTCAGTGACCCTATGGCCTTGGCAGAGGTTTCCGCTCTCTGAGTGCTTCTAGTTTTATTTATTTATTTTTTTTGCTTAAACACTAAAACTGAACATGATATTTCGTCTCTCTGCTCTCTTGTGTGCTGTGGTGCTGGAGCAGCAAGTTGTGTTAACTTTCATGCTGGAGACTCAAGTTGGAGCTTATACTCATCATAGTTTTTCACACAACAAATATCAATGTTATTAATAATTATAAATATATATGTCTAGTGGTTTGCGGCCGGGTTGGCTGCTTCCCTGGGGTGCCGCTGGCTCTGTGCTGGTACCCGTTCGCCCACACTTGGTGTCCATGTGAGTTCTGTGTGTGCATGAATGTGTGAAGGTCGTATGTGTGAGTATGAGTATATGACGTGTGTGCACGCGTGTGTGTGTGTGTGTGTGTGTGTATGTATGTGCATGTGTATAGATATGTGAATGTGTGTATGTATATACATGTGTATACCATTCTTTGATTATTCTTTTCTCCCCTTTGTTTATTTTTGTTTGTTTTTTCTTTTCTTTTTTTCTTTTCTCTTTCTCACTCTTTTTTCCTACCCTTTCCTTTCTACCTGTCAGGCCTGGTGTAAATAAATAAAATTAAATTAAAATACAAACATTAACAAGAGTAGCCTATTTGAAAACTTACAGAGCTATTCGTGGAAAAGCAAATATGTTTGGTACACCAGAGCATTCGGATCATATTCATAACTGCCAGACATGACAGGCTTAAAAAAAATAAATAACATAATTGTAAATATATTGCTTAGCTTGGTTAATTCACTGCTTGTCAATTTACAATACAATAATACAAGAAGCAAATGTTATGTGAGCCATCTTGCCTACTTTCCATCATCTAAAAAAAATAGTGCCAGTATAAAAGTTGAATTTTTCTATTTTTAATAAAATATTAATTAGCTTCAATTTAAATTGATAGACTCCATCTCCATCCATCCCTCCATTCTCTTTCACTTATCCTGACTCCAGCTCCAGTAATCTGACAGTCTCCTCTGAGAGGCACTTGGTGACAGTGGGAAGGAAAAACTCCCCTTTAACAGGAAGAGATCTCTGATAGAACCAGGGAAGGGCAATCAAGGCAATTTTGAAATTGATAGCAACAAAATTGCTCAAAAAAAGTGGGGAAAGGGTAGTCCGGTCATGTTTACCACTGTGTAGCATTCTGTCTTTCAACAGTAGGCCTTTAATGTATGGGAATTAAGGAAACCAGCTGCTGGACTTCTGAGAGTGTTCTTGTCCCATTCAATTATTTGTTGGTTTTTCCGAGAATCCCAAATATTCAAAACTTTTCTCAGTCTCTGTGACCTTTGTGTTGTTTTTTGTGATGGCAAAAACATGGCAGCATGAATTCTGTTCTGTAAGGGCACTAGAGGGAAGCCATGGTATCATAATGGCATCTGTGTGAATTCCAATGAGATGTTATTTTCTAACAGTGGAAATTCCAGTATAAACAGCCAGTAAAAAAAATGTTAAAAAGTTCTTTCTCTGACCATAATGAATTGTTTTAGTTACCTTGATCCTATCTAAAAAAATAAAAACAGTTACTGAAGTTATCACATTGTGGCTTGTGTCTGGCTTTGCGTGTACATCTCCCAAGAAGAAAAGATAACACTTTAACTTGTTCCCTATCATTTGTACAAAATTCCCACAATTTTGTTGTTTTGTTAACTATGCAACAATCTGTTGTTACTGCAAGTATTTTATAAAGTAGTTTTCCATTTTTAGCAAGCCAAAGCAGCATCTAAACTCAGCCAAAAACTACTTGGAAAGCAGGAATGTTTTTTTCACTGTGACCAATTCATAATATTACATAAAGGCAACTTATTGTCAGAGAACAGTGGCCTGGGACCAGCACAGTTATTATTTTGAATAGTGCAATAGTTGGGCCAATATGGTTCCACAAAAAACATTAGGTTTGTGTAAGTGACCTAAATAGCATTAAAACTAACGACTAACTTAATATTTCAACTTGGAGATAGTTTGTCTAACTTTACCTGAAAGAAGTTAATAAGTTGAGTAAACATAAAAGCATTATTTACAAAAAAGTTCTGTCATCTTAATATTTTGAATCTTCTACATGTTCTCTTAACTAAATACATGTAGCATAATAAAGTTCCAAATTTGCCCAACTTTTTCTTTTTAAGGAAGTGAGAAAACTCAAAGTTGCACAACCTGTTGTAATGACACTACTTCAATTAATCTAAGTGCTGCAAATGTTGCTTGTAAAAATAAAGTTACCCAACAAACCTTGAAAGCCTTGAATCCCTCTTTATCAAACTAACATTTTAAAAGTTTACAGCGTTCTTAAAACAATGTTCTGATGTTGGGTAGGTAAACCTTGGCATACTACTGCCTGTCAGTGTTGCTGCATGTTGGCACACTGACAAGCAGACATCTTCACTAGACAGACACTATTAATTCAAATATTTGTGGAGAGGTTTTTCTTAGGCTGGATTATGTAGGGCACTCACAAGAGAGACAAAGCAGACTTTACTCAACAGAGGTACCTTTATGACATTAAGAATTTGTGTGTTGAAACCAAATACCTGCAAAGCTCATCTTCTCTACCTTTAACAAAAAGCCACTGTATTCAGAGGGTGACACATAGACAGCGATAAAATCCAGTACATATATTGGTGCAATTTATTCTCCTCGTTCAAACCTGCACAAAGCTGCACAACCTGTTATGTTTTGACACTACTTCAGTTAATTCAAGCACTGGTAAATGTTGCTTTAAAAAAATAAAGTAACCCAACAAACCTTGAAACCCTCTTTATGAAACTAACACTTTAAAAGGTTTATTTATTGTTCTGTGGTTGTCCATGGCACGTCTTTGTTGACCAACAATGTGTGAAATTAAATAGCTGTGAAATTCAAACTGGGTGGAGAAAATTATACAAGGTTGGTAAAGAGAGTGATGCAATGAGGCATGGAGTCAAAACAAACTCCAGTGATTTATTTATTTTATTTTTTTTTGGTGTGTTTGCTCAGATTACTGACATGTATATGTGAAAAAGTGTATATAAGTACTGGTCTCAACTCAGGAAGGCTGACACTACAGGCTGACATTGAATAGAAGTGAGGATACTGCCAGTCACTTTGACTCTTGTCTTTCCTACAGAGATACTAAACATCATCATGAAGCTGCTGACTGTGTCTCCACTTCTCTTGGCAATGATGGCTCTGACCACTGTTGCTGGTGAGTATAAAACTATATTAATAGTATCATACTGTATATCAGCTGTAGGAAACTATCCAAATAATGCCTATTTATAAATAAACGTCTATTATAAAAAGACAGTGGAAAGATGAAAATGACACATTTTAAAATCAGAATTCCCCCAGTTTAGGGGGAAGTGGATCATTAGATCACACAGTATTTTTCTTTGTCTTCAGGAGAGGGCAATACTGACACCAACTTCCAACCCTGTCCTCGTGGTTGGACTCAGTACTGGGGCCGATGTTTCTACTATGTTTCCCAACCCATGATTTGGGGTGATGCTCAGGTAAACAGTAATTAGGTCTCACAAGTTACTGTGAATATGATTTTTTAAAATTTGGATAACACCTTATAATAATTAGTTCTTTATAAACTGCACATTTGTAATTCATTTAACTTTAGTGAATAGACATTTTACAGTAAACAAATAAATAGATACAAAGCCAGTCAAAAAAATGTTTTTCCTATATTGTAAATTAATACTGAAGCCATACAGACTATGAAGGAACAAAAAGCATTATGTACCAAACTTAAAAGTCTTAAACAAACCAAATTATGTTTTAGATTTTAGGTTCTTCAAATTAGGCACCATTTGCTTTGATTACAGCTTTGCACACTCTTGGCATTCTCTCAGTCAGTTTCATGAGGGAATCACCTGGAATGGTTTTCCAACAGTCTTGAAGGAATTCCCAGAAGTGCTTGAGTAGGGCTGCAGTGATTCATCAAAGTAATCCGTGATGCTGACTGCAAAAATCAGTCAACGTTTCATCGTCAAAGCATCATATTTTATAACCCATCCATCTATTTTCTTCTGCTTGTCATGTGGTTTTGTAAGTGCAATACAATATAGGAAGATATGGGAGCATGATTGCCTCCATTGTCTGCCAATAACAACAGTTCTAATGAAGAAGAACATAACATGAACAACATAATGATGGGAGGGTGGAGAAAATGAAAGAACTAGAGGCAGACTCTTAAAGGTGTGGGAGCATTTCACAGAAAACAAAATGAAGCTGAATGCAGACTGTGCAAAGCAGAGCTTTCCTTCCACGTCAGCATCACTTCAATGCTGAGTGTTTAAAGTGCTGGCACCCTGCAGCTGTGACATCAGCTCTGGATGGGTACGTTAGTGCATCGTTGACACCTGTTGTTTTTACAGTAATGCTATTTTAGTTTACCTGTCAGAAACAAGCTCTCATGGATGATGTTTGCTAAGTGGCACCATTTCAGTTATATTAGCTAACAAGTGAAGGACAATAGTAGCAGCTACATTTGCTCCTTTTTTTTTCTCCTATTAATTTTAGCATTCATGCTGAATAGTAAACCTCTTCATGAACTGAAACAGATTCTGTAAACTTTTCAGTTACTTTGCATGGAAAAAATATTTTTGATTAAGTTTTAAGCCTGACATTTATTTGTCATTATATGTAAACATATAATGAAATTTGTATTCCAGAACACCCATCCAAGAGAAATACAAACAACAGAAACAAACAGGGGGGACAGGTGTCTGAGGTCATGCAGCCGTTTTACCGTTGCTACCTTTAGCAGGAAAACAGAAAGAGATACACTGGGATAGGTAGGTTAAAAAAAATCATCTCGTACTGTGTTCATTATGAACACCTTACGAGGTTCCAAAAAAACACCTCAGCAAAGCAGTAGCACATTTAAAGCCTGGAGAGCACTAGGGTGGGTAGGGGAGGGGCTGCCAGCGGAGACGAGCAGGATACTGTGATGGTCACACAGCTTCCAGACCAGCAGTTCATGATAATGTTCATGATAAGATGGTACAGTCAGCCTTGGTTTCCAGGATACCAGTTCATACAGGTCACAACATGGGGCGGGGGGGCAGCCTTAGTATTAATTTGCAATGCAGACAATTTTTAAATAATGAAAACCACTAAGTTAGATGTTGTGTCCAAAGACTTGGACTGGTATTGTATAAATAGATGAAAATAGTATTTAGTGATCATTATTAATGTTAGAATAAATTCTAACATTTATATGATTTATACTTGTTTTGTGTGTTTTTGAATTTAAACCAGGAAACAATCAAACCAAATAGACTAATTAATGTTATTATTTATTTGTATGTTCATTGTTGTGGTGTAATCCTGAAGGTTGTGTTGTTACTTTGGTACTTGGTTTTCTGTTTGTTCACTGTAGGAAAACTGTCAGTCCATGAATGCAAACCTTGCATCTGTGCACAGCCCTGAGGAGTACCTGGAGATTCAGAAGGTGATATTTGATGACAGCAAAGCAAGTGAGCGAACATGGATTGGTGGTACTGATGCCCAGCAGGTATGCCACTTATAATTGTTCAAAGTGTGACAGTCTGACACAAGAGGAGTCTACCTTTTGAACATTTTCCTTTGATAACATTGTCTGGATACCCCGGATGGGGTCTTGTTCACAAGTGATGGAAGAAGGGAGTGGGAGATCGACAGACAGATCGGGGCTGCTTCCGCAGTGATGCGGATGCTGCACTGGTCTGTCATGGTGAAGAGGGAGCTTAGTGTAAAAGCAAAGCTGTCGATTTACTGGTCAATCTACGTCCCTACCCTCACCTATGGTCACGAGCTTTGGGTAGTGACCGAAAGAATAAGATCGCAAATGCAAGCGTCAGAAATGAGTTTCCTTCGAAGGGTGGCTGGCCTCTCCCTTAGAGATAAGGTGAGGAGTGCGGCCATCCGGGAGGGGCTCAGAGTAGAGCCGCTGCTCCTCCACATCGAAAGGAGCCAGTTGAGGTGGCTTGGGCATCTGATTAGGATGCCTCTTGGCCGCCTCTTAGGTGAGATGTTCTGGGCATGTCCCATCGGAAGGAGGCCCCGTGGTAGACCCAGGACACATTGGGGAGATTATATCTCTCGACTGGCCTGGAAACACCTTGAGGGCCCTCCGGATGAGCTGGAGGAGGTGGCTGGGGAGAGGGAAGCTTGGACCTCTCTGCTTAGGCTCCTGCCCCTGCAACCCGGCCCTGGATAAGCGGAAGAGAATGGATGGATGGAGGGATATTATTATTATTATTATTATTATTATTATTATTATTATTATCCACTTTTTCTTCTGTTTTCAAGGAGGGTTATTGGTTTTGGATGGATGGGACTCGTCTCACATACACAAACTGGTGTCAGGGAGAGCCTAACAACTCCTTTGGCAATGAGAACTGCATGGAGATGAATTTTTCAGGTAAATTTTCAATGAAATCCTTCAAAGTATACTATAAAGCTCTGTGAAGTTTTGTGGTGGTGGTAGATATGTTTGTGTCCTTGTGATCTGGGTTTCAGTTTATTTTTGGTTCTTACAGGAAACAAGTGTATGAATGATCAGAGCTGCTACAGCAAATTCCCATCTGTCTGCGTTTGGAAAACCTGATGTTTCCTGGGCTGTCATGAAGGCATGGACACCTGACAAAGAATCAAATATTCGCACCTGAAACGGCTTTACATCTTTATTTCTTTTCCTTTGCTGCAACACTGCATAAGGATTCAAGCACCAAGTGACATAACCTGCAGTTGTGTGGTCTCTTTTAAAATCCTCAAATCAAATTTGTGGTGTAAAAAAATGCTTTTTGCAAAATAATAATAATAATAATTTCCCAGAATGAACTGTTCTTTCTCATCTTCTGCATCATTAAAATGTTAAGCATTCAATCAAACTGGTTGGTGAGTTTCTGTGCCACTGCGTACTGCCAGTATTTCATGTAGGCCAGATTTAACTCCAGAAAAAGACTGAACACAAACATTTAAAGGTCAAGTATTAGTCAAACGTCAGTCTGAAATGCACTTTCAGAAATATTATTCTTTCATTCTCTTTAAGACTGAACCGAAATGTAGTCCTAAAATCTCTGGAAAAATTCCTGCCCATAATTTTTATGAAAATTTAATTTTGGATCTTTTTTATGTTAACCCACTCTGTAACCTGCCATAATTTGGTATTAAATATTTTTGATTTAGTTTTAAGCCTGGGCAGCATGGTGACGTGGTGGATAGAAGAAGAAGAAGAAGATGAAGAAGAAGAAGAAGAAGACTTTGTCATTATATGTAAACATGTAACGAAATTTGCATTCCAGAACACCCATCCAAGAGAAATACAAACAACAGAAACAAACAGGGGGGACAGGTGTCTGAGGTCATGCAGCCTTTTTTACCGGCGCTACCTTTAGCAGGAAAACAGAAAGAGACACACTGGGATAGGTAGGTTAAAAAAAATCATCTTGTACTGTGTTCATTATGAACACCTTACGAGGTTCCAAAAAAACACCTCAGCAAAGCAGCAGCACATTTAAAGCCTGGAGAGCACTAGGGTGGGTAGGGGAGGGGCTGCCAGCGGAGGCGAGCAGGATACTGTGATGGCCACACAGCTTCCAGACCAGCAGTTCATGATAATGTTCATGATAAGATGGTATAGTCAGCCTTGGTTGCCACGATACCAGTTCATACAGGTCACAGCACGGGGCGGGGGTGAAGAGCATCTGTTTACATAACTTGTCCAAGAGGCGATTTAGATAGACAGCATCCAAGGCTGCCTAGGAGCCAAATTCCTGATTCTACAACTTGTTTTGGTACAGACTGTACTGATTAATTTGTTGACAGCCTTCAGCCAGTTGAGGTGGTTCAGGCATCTGACTAGGATGGGCATCTCTTGGGTGAGGTGTTTCGGGCATGTCCTACCAGGAGGAGACCCCGGACACACTGGAGAGATTATAACTTTCGGCTGGCCTGGGAACGCCTTGGGGTCCCAAGGTGGCTGGGGGGAGGGAGGCCTGGGCTTCTCTGCTTAGGCTGCTGCCCTCGCAACTCCGGCCCCTGATAACCGGAAGAAAATGGATGGAAATTGAAATGGTTTTGCAAGCGTAGGTTATGTGTATATAATACAGTGGGCACAAGAGAGTAAAAAAACTCTTTGATGTCCCACATTTACAGTAGCATGACAATAAAGATCATACCAGTCACAGACCACTGACATCGGGAATACTGTTAGCTACAGTATGTACGCATGCATCAGTGGATGATGTAGCATGTAATTAATTAATATATACATAGACAAGAAATATATATACAGTTTTTTTAAATACAGGAGCAGTTATACTGAAACTTTCTGGTTGAACACTGTTGGAAACTTGTTAACTTTAATTACAGATTACAGAGAAGATCTGAGTTTGAATGTCACTGATTGAGACTGATTCCTGTGGTTTTGTCTCTTGCAGAAGGAAGTAGAGGATGCTTGGATGACATGAAGTGTGAGACTAAGCTCCCATCTGTCTGTGGCTATATTATCATGTGATCTCTCAACTAATGCAGTCCAGTACCTCATCAATCAAAACACCGATGTCTCTCTACCACTGTGTCATTCTCCATATTCCTATTCCTATTATTTCTGCTTCAAAAATATGTCAAATTAAAATTTCTGCAAACTAAAACACTTAAGCATTGAAAACAAACTAGTGGTCTTTGATTGTGTTATGTCTACACTTCTGTTATAGTCATAGAACAACATACAGTCATCTTTAGTTTAAACCTATACTAATTTGATACATGTCCTTTGAACATCTCTTGTGAAAGTGACTGAGAATAAGAAAAACTCCTTTTTAGGAATGAAAAAAAAAACCCAGCAAAACAGATTTAAATCAAATAATTCCTGCCATAAAGTAATTCAGTATATTACTCTTGTGAACTATAATTATGGTTATGGTTTTATTGACATATGACAAAACATCCTCTATACAGTGAGACATGCTTCCCTGGATTTGTGTGTATTTAAATTATCATTTGTTCATGAAGTGTTTATATATTATTACATGGACATAAAGGATGGAACATAAGAGAACTGTGAGAGGAGAAAGATCACCATGTGGCTGATGAAGACCACACAGAACTGTGAGCTGTTACCAAGACAGAGGTAAGCAGTGTCTATGCTACAGCTTTCCAGCGGGAAAATGATGACCACACTAGCTAACGCCTCCCCAATGTCATCACAAGAGGAGAGAGAGCACTGGTGAATGACCAGTAAGTGTTAAAACTAAATACGGCACTATAACAAAATGAAGGTTGTTTCTGTCTCACTCTGGAAAAAATATCTGTAGAAATGATTCTCATAAGTTTTTGGAAAGTCCGTATGGAACTGTCTTAGATTAACCCACTCTAATTTGTCAGCTGAACCTCTTTAAAATGCTCTCTGTTGCCTTATTTTTCTCATTGTTGCTTTAATGCTTTCTCTTTTCGTCTGTCTTTATTCAGTGTCATTGCTCACACTGTTGGTGGGAGGAAATCACAAAGGAACACAGACCAACACTAACACAAGGAGGATGTCCCTGTGGAATTAAGTCTCAACTCATTGGACAGTTTTATCACCTACTAGTGTGAAACCTGTATATTATATTCATTCATTACACACTGATATATTTCAAATGTTTATTTCTTTTAATTTTGATGATTATAACTGACAACTAATGAAAACCCCAAATTCAGTATCTCAGAAAATTAGAATATTACTTCAGACCAATACAAAAAAAAAGGATTTTTAGAATGTTGGCCAACTGAAAAGTATGAACATGAAAAGTATGAGCATGTGCAGCACTCAATACTTAGTTGGGGCTCCTTTTGCCTGGATTACTGCAGCAATGCTGCGTGGTATGGAGTCGATCAGTCTGTGGCACTGCTCAGGTGTTATGAGAGCCCAGGTTGCTCTGATAGTGGCCTTCAGCTCTTCTGAATTGTTGGATCTGGTGTATCTCATCTTCCTCTTCACAACAGCCCATAGATTTTCTATGGGGTTAAGGTCAGGCGAGTTTGTTGGCCAATTAAGAACAGGGATACCATGGTCCTTGTTTCATCATTTTTGGCTAAAAACGTTCTGAGTTGTAACGCTAACAGGCAGACAAACAGGGCTGAAAACATATAAACCTATTGGTGGGTGACGTAATAAGGAAAGAAGCATTTAGTGCACATTACAGAGCTGTTAGCTGCAGAAGTTGTCTGCACACCTGTTTTTATCATATTTTGTCATGTTGCTGCCACCTACTGGGAATAGAACATATTGTAACTTATAAAATTATATGACTACACTACACTACAGCTTATTCCAAACAAGAGGACTGTAGCAGTGCGTCTCCTTCACAGTGGTGGTGTTTAATTAGTATTGCAAACGTAATGTTTGTAATACTAATTCAGTTGTTCAAATATATTAATTGCTTCCTTACTTTGTTGTTAAGATTGTTTAAAAAAGTATTCTCAGTAGTTTATATTTATTGTGATTTTAGCATTTCTTTCTCCTTGTTCTTATGTAGCTATTTGCTTTTGAAAAGAAGAAGAAGAAAAAAAAAATATATATATATATATATATATATATGAATCTGTGCCAGCAAATTGTTGTAAACTATGACAAGCAGCTTGATCAGTGTTGCCAGATCTCGCGATAGAAACAAGCCCTACGAAAGCTCTACGAAAACAAGCCCAAAATAAGCCCAACTGGCAACCCACAACACTGTAAAACTGAGGCCGCTTTTAAACAGTATAGCTCATTTCTTTGTTTTGTCTCATTGTGTTTTGGAGCAGTGAAACCCATGGTTCTTAGCCTCATAGAAGAGAAGGGTGCACAGTTTTTTTTTTTTGTGTGTGTGTGTGTGTGCTTCTCTGTATTAGCATGCTGCATTAAATCAGCATGGTGAGCACATATTTCACACTTGCAAAATCTGCAGAATGCCTTTGATACGTCTCCCATCAGGACCGCAGCTACTTTCTGAGGTGTATGCGGACACATACACACACACACACACACACCCTCTCAAGGTTTGCTGTCTTCATGCATGCAGATCTCACGTATTCATGAACTTATAAAATGCAAGACTTCTATTACAGGCTTTTATTTTCCATCAGTCACAAACCAACAAAAAAAATGTGTGTATAAGGGGGGTGAAAGGAGGAGGGGAGTTGAAGAAGCACGGGGTGCCTAATCAGCGCTGTGCCTCTGTTATTGATTATATTATATGCACAGCTGTTAAGTACAGAAAATACCGACTATAGAAATAATTTTGCCACATCACTTTGGTGCCCCCGTTTCGTGAGGCGCCCCTATGCATTGCATATAGAGCACACCCACTTATTGCACCACTGTTTCCTATCTGAGCTTGGATCCATTCTTTAAGTGTGCTCTGTTTATTATATTTTTTCTATATTTTCCCCGCTTACTGGAGCTGATTCTTGCGCTGCCTCCTCACTCTGGGCTGTTATGAGTGTTTGTTTGGATGTACACCCGGTCAACTTGTGCAGGAGTGATAAACAGGAAACGGGGGGGCTTGGAAGGGACAAACTACCTACCACTCGTCTTTTGCTTTATTATGGGGGCGCCGAGAGATAATCAACAAGTTTCACTCGGAAAAAAAGTCAAGCCCAAATAAGCAACTTGATGTTCACAAACAAGCCCAAAAAAACGCAACCCGTGACTTACGAGATTTGCAAGCGACTTTAGAAAAAACAAGCCCAGAGTCGCTTATAATAAGCGGACTTGGGAACACTGAGCTTGATCTTAGGCGTATAAAGAGCACAGTTGACAAGCTGGGGACTTCAGTGGGATATCCTGTGCAGCGTTACAATGGATGAAGCACCAGCTATGACTGGAGAGTGCAAAGGAATGGCCCACTGTCCAATGTTGTATAAGCGCTTTGAGTGCTCATACTGAGTAGCAAAGCGCTATATAAGAACTAGTCCATTTACCATTTACATGGTGTGACCTAAGGTCAAAGAGAGTGGAGGTGAGGCTGTGAAAATTCACTGCACCACCAAAAAGCCCCCCCCCCCCCCCCCCGTTCCAAGACAGTCCAGCTTGGAGACGTTATGAACACTGTTGTGAAAGCGGTAAACGTAATTTGAGCATGAGGGCTTTACCACTGAGAATTTCAAGTTTTCCTCTCTGACATCGATGCTGAATATGGGGACCTACTGTACCACTGGCAAAAGGCCCATCTTTCTACTAAAAAAGAGAAATGTGTGCCTGTGATCACATGTCTCAGTACAAAATTAAGTCAACGCTTCCAAGATTTCTCTAACATCTCTAACGCTGTTCTCAACTCTGTTCCTGACAGATGCAGAGGAAGATCAGTGGGCTACTGGAACAAGGATAGATGGACCCGAGACGAGAATCGTGAACTGTTGGAATGCTACTACACATGTAATCTAACAGGACTAATAATTAACAAGGCTACATAAAGTACCCTCTGAAAGTCTACTAGAAGCTGTGAATGCAGCACTACGGACAATCCCTACTATCATAGACACCAACCAGACCACAGCAACAGTGATACTTGATATGCTTTCTATAAGATGAACAGCCGCAAGGAGTCGTACCCTCCATGGAAAAGGGTCTAAAAGCAGACCACGGAAGCCTCCCTGATCAGGCTCCAGTAACAGGTTTTTAGCTCTGTTGGCTTTCACTGCAGGGCATCATCCTTCTCTGGACTGATTCCTCCCTGGACAACACTGATTTCAGATGATGTGTTGGTTTCTATAATATTGATGTTTTCCAGGAATGGATTGTTACCCCAGACACAACCCCCAACCTTGAGGACCAGGGTGCAAGATTTCAGTCTGGCCTCTGTTCTGGATGGATGAACCTGCTGTGAGCACAATGCTCCTCCTGATATAGCTCTGGGTGTCATCAAGACACTCAAACCATCACACCACGACAAGGTAAGTGCAACAACTAGTGTGAGTGTGCTTTGGATAAAGCATGTGAAGATTACACTATGAAATGAGACGTTATTAAGATTAATTGAGTTACACAGATTGAGCTACACAAAAACACCATCACTAGAATAAAAGCCCTAAAATACACTATTATCCTAGGTATGATACCTCTGTATCCATTACAGATACAGACAATATCCCGAAGAATGCACACCGGATCTTTGCCAGATACGTTTTTGGAGATTTCTCTGTAAACGGACAAACAGACTCTGAATGAACATCCATTAAATATCCAGATAACATCCATTTAAACATCTGTGACAGATCAGATCTTGCTGTATTCTCTCCGGAAAAATTATGGATACGTTGGAGATTTATAAAGTTGGGTGTGCCATGGATTGTTCCGGAGCGTTCCGGATACAGGCCCTTTTTGTCCAGTGCATTGTACTACAGAACAGGAAGTGATAGAATAGCTACCTTATATTATATCATCAACAATAGTGAATATATTTGATATAATAGATTTGAATCAGTTTTAAGAAATCAGTGCTGTAGTTGTGCGTAACCCTCCCTGTGGTAACATCACGGATCACAAACAAATCACTGTTCAGAATGGGTTTTGAGTTAGAATGTGTTTAGGATTTTGCAAAAAAGGAAACTAGATCTGCATACTGTGTCTAACTTAGTAAAAGATTTTGCCAAAAGAGCATTTGATTCAGTTAATTCACTCAGAACACCAAGAATTTGGTTCACAAAATAGAGATTATTGCTTTACCAGTTCAGAAAAAAAATCTGTAAAATCGATGTAGACTCACACTTATATGCAGCAGTTTTATATCATATCAGTTTGAGAGTCAAAACAAGAAGCTTGTTTGCATACAGACAGCCGTTATTTTGCATCATTTGTGCTATTGGTGTTGTGACTCAAAGCAGCTGACAATATTGCTTTCTTTTTTTTTCTGTTTAGACTCTGAACAGCTTGTTCTGTCAAAATTGCTAGTGTGGCTCTTTAAAACACGTGTCCTTTAGGTGCCCGTCATACCCTGGGTTATGTCAATGACCCATTCCCAAATCCTGATTTTCAGCGAGCAGTACTATTCTTCTGAAAGTGTCATGGTTGTGGGCCAGTGGCCCAGTGTGTTGAGTTCCTTTTTGTGTTGTGTTGTTTTGTTGTATTTTTCAGGTTGTGTTTCTTATAGTTTCTCAGTTTGTTGTTTGGGTGTTCTGTCTATTTAGTTATTTGTATGTTATTCTGTTCTGTAAGGGCACTAGAGGGAAGCCATCGTATCATAATGGCATCTGTGTGAATTCCAATGAGATGGAAATTCCAGTATAAACAGCCAGTAAAAAAATGTTAAAAAGTTCTTTTTCTGACCATAATGAATTGTTTTAGTTACCTTGATCCTATCTAAAAAAAAAAATAAAAACAGTTACTGAAGTTATCACATTGTGGCTTGTGTCTGAGCTTTACATGTACAACTCCCAAGAAGAAAAGATAACACTTTATAACTTGTTCCCTGTCATTTGTACAAAATTTCCACAATTTTGTTGTTTTGTTAACTATGCAACAATCTGTTGTTACTGCAAGTATTTTATAAAGTAGTTTTCTATTTTTAGCAAGCCAAAGCAGCATCTAAACTCAGCCAAACACTACTTGGAAAGCAGGAATGTTTTTTCCAGTGTTTTTCTTTTCACTGTGACCAATTCATAATATTACATGAAGGCAACTTATTGTCAGAGAACAGTGGCCTGGGACCAGCACAATTCTTATTTTGAATAGTGCAATAGTTGGGCCAATATGGTTCCACAAAAAAACATTCGGTTTCTGTAAGTGACCTAAATAGCATTAAAACTAACGGCTAACTTAATATTTCAACTTGGAGATAGTTTGTCTAACTTTACCTGAGAGAAGTTAATAAGTTGAGTAAATGTAAAAGCATGATTTACAAAAAAGTTCCATCATCTTAATATTTTGAATCTTCTACATGTTCTCTTAACTAAATACATGTAGCATAATAAAGTTCCAAATTTGCCCAACTTTTTCTTTTTAAGGAGGCGAGAAAACTCAAAGATGCACAGCCTGTTGTAATGACACCACTTCAATTAATTCAAGTGCTGCAAATGTTGCTTGTAAAAATAAAGTTACCCAACAAACCTTGAAAGACTTGAACCCCTCTTCATCAAAGTAACATTTTAAAAGTTAGCAGCATTCTTAAAACAATGTTCTGATGTTGGGTAGGTAAACCTTAGCATACTACTGCCTGTCAGTGTTGCTGCATGTTGGCACACTGAGACGCAGACATCTTCACTAGACAGACACTATTCAAATATTTGTGGAGAGGTTTTTCTTAGGTAGGGTAATGTAGGGCACTCACAAGAGAGACAAAGCAGACTTTACTGTGTTGACACTGAATACCTGCAAAGCTCATCTTCTCTACCTTTAACAAAAAGCCATTGTATTCAGAGGGTGACACATAGAGAGCGATAAAATCCAATACATATATTGGTGCAATTTATTCTCAATAAAGTTACCCAACAATTGTTCATTGTTCATTGTTCTGTGGTTGTCCATGGCACGTCTTTGTTGACCAACAATGTGTGAAATTAAATAGCTGTGAAATTCAAACTGGGTGGAAAAAATTATACAAGATTGGTAAAGAGAGTGATACAATGAGCCATGGAGTCAAAACAGACTGCAGTGATTTTTTTTTTTTGTGTGTGTCTGTTTGCTCAGATTACTGACATGTATATGTGAAAAACTGTATATAAGTACTGGTCTCAAATCAGGAAGGCTGACACTACAGGCTGACATTGAATAGAAGTGAGGATACTGCCAGTCACTTTGACTCTTGTCTTTCCTACAGAGATACTAAACATCATCATGAAGCTGCTGACTGTGTCTCCACTTCTCTTGGCAATGATGGCTCTGATCACTGCTGCCGGTGAGTATGAAACTATATTAATAGTATCATTCTGTATATCAGCTGTAGGAAACTGTCCAAATAATGTCTATTTTTAAATAAACGTCTATTAAAAAGAGACAGTGGAAAGATGAAAATGACACATTTTAAAATCAGAATTTTTTGAAAAAAGTTCATTTTTTCCCAGTTTAGGGGAAAGTGGATCATCATTAGATCACACAGTATTTTTTTCTTTGTCTTCAGGAGAGGGCTGTACTGACACGAAATTCCCATCCTGTCCTCCTGGTTGGACTCAGTACTGCAACCGATGTTTCTACTATGTTTCCCAACCCATGATTTGGGGTGATGCTCAGGTAAACAGTAATTGGGTCTCACGAGTTACTGTGAATATGTTTTTTGATATTTGGATAAAACCTTATAATAATTAGTTCTTTATAAACTGCATATTTGTAATTTGTTTAACTTTAGTGAATAGACATTTTACAGTAAACAAATAAATAGATACAAAGCCAGTCAAAAAAATGTTTTTCCTATATTGTAAATTAATACTGAAGTCATACAGACTATGAAGAAACAAAAAGCATTATGTACCAAACTTAAAAGTCTTAAACAAACCAAATTATGTTTTAGATTTTAGGTTCTTCAAATTAGGCACCATTTGCTTTGATTACAGCTTTGCACACTCTTGGCATTCTCTCAGTCAGTTTCATGAGGGAATCACCTGGAATGGTTTTCCAACAGTCTTGAAGGAATTCCCAGAAGTGCTTGAGTAGGGCTGCAGTGATTCATCAAAGTAATCCGTATATGGGAGCATGATTGCCTCCATTGTCTGCCAATAACAACAGTTCTAATGAAGAAAAACATAACATGAATAACATAATGATGGGAGGGTGGAGAAAATGAAAGAACCAGAGGCAGACTCTTAAAGGTGTGGGAGCATTTCACAGAAAACAAAATGAAGCTGAATGCAGACTGTGCAAAGCAGAGCTTTCCTTCCACGTCAGCATCACTTCAATGCTGAGTGTTTAAAGTGCTGGCACCCTGCAGCTGTGACATCAGCTCTGGATGGGTACTGTTGTGCTCGGTACTCTATAATGCCAGCTCTTTAACTGTTTACAGCCACCACGGGCATCCGGTCAAGGATAGAGGGAGACATTCAAGGTCCAAATTCTCCTTTAATAAAGCTGAGTGCGGTCTAACAGAAATACAGAATACAAATCAAAGGGAATGTTAACAGACACACACGATAAACAATCATCTCAGTTTCTCCAGTAGAGGGCAGCAAGTGACCACAATATCCTTCTAAGCGCCTTATTCTGTTAAACATATATATATACGTATTTACACCACTCCAATAACAGAATTCTGTTGAATTGCTAAACACTATCAGTATCCCCAATAATTATACCTTACCAACAGTTCTAATAACAAGGCAATGCCCAGACTTTCCCTGGTCTCTTCGCTAAATACAAATGCACAAAGAAATGAAATGAAGCATCTTCTACCTAACCGTTTACAAATACAAATACCAAAACTTACTTTTCCTCATTTACGCGCTCTCAACAACTTCTACTTCTCAACTCAAGGCTTGAGTATGGCTTGCAGCAGTCCCCCTCATGACTGATTGCTCCCTAATTACTACCGTGTACTCTTCTACAGCAGCTACTGGCAGCTCCGTGGGCTCTTAAAGGGCTACACACACACATGAACTAAGGCCAATTTTAACAGCCGCCCCCAAATTTGTCATACAAATTTGAATAACAACAATGCAACACGAACAAACAACTTTGAGTTATAACTCCTTCTTCAGTCTGTGTCTGGGATGGCTGGAAGACGCACAAGTCGTGCCACTGGCCTGATGTAAGTCTTGTCTTTAATTTGGATTTCAGCCGTCCGAATAGTTCAATCTGATCCTGGTAGGAGTTTTACAACTTTCCCAACAGGCCATAGTGCTCTGGGTAGTTGCTTGTCCAGAACCATCACCACTGTGCCGAGTTGAAGGGCTTCTGTCTTAAGTGACCATTTCTGGCGTGACTGCAAGGTGGGTAGGTAACTTCTTATAAAGTGCTGCCAAAACTGCTCTGCAATCACCTGACTGTGTTTCCAGTGCTTTCTTGTTAAGAGATTGGATTCAGGGTAGATTACCTGTGGTAATGCAGCATCTCGCCACCCCATCAGTAGGTAATTTGGGGTTACAGGATCCACGTCAGCAATATCTGATGATACATAACCCAATGGCTTTGAGTTTAGTATCCCCTCTACCTCAGTGAGCACAGTTCTGAGAACTTCTTCTGTGACGGTCTGTGCTCCGAGTACCACTCTCAGCGCTGACTTGATTGATCTAACTTCACGCTCCCAAACTCCCCCAAAATGAGGCGCACCAGGTGGGTTAAAGTTGAACTTTATCTGCTGTTTGGTGAGATGCTCTTGAATCGTAGGACACATTCCCTGAAAGGCTTCCTTTAGCTCTCGCTCCCCTCCTTTGAAATTTGTCCCACAATCAGAGAGCAGTTCGGATGGTTTTCCTCGCCGTGATACAAAACGCCTGAGAGCCATCAGGAATGAATCAGAGCTCATACTAGTGACAACATCAATGTGAACTGCTCGTGTGGTGAGACACTTAAAAAGGATTCCCCATCTCTTTTCATTTCTCCGGCTTATTTTCACAAGGAATGGTCCAAAGCAATCTACTCCACAAGAGTAAAAGGGTGGTTTGAACAGGCGCAATCTTGCTGCTGGGAGATCTGCCATTTGAGGGAGCACTGGTGTTGCTCGCCATTTTTGACAGATGGGACAGTCGCGTTGCAATCGCTTGACTGCTTCTCTTCCTTTAATGACCCAGTACCGTCTACGTAGTTCCGCAAACACTCTTTCCTGCCCTGGGTGATGGAGTTTATCATCAAACTCCTTTAGGATAAGCTTGGTGACAGGGTGGGTGCCATTTAATAAAATGGGGTGCTTCTCTTGTGCGTCCAGGTATTCGCTATGTCGGAGACGTCCACCAACTCTGATTAGTTTGACCTCTGCATCATACTCCGGAGCCAGTTTCACAATTCTGCTTGAGGATGGAACAGTTTTTCCCACTTGCAGCAGTTGAAACTCATCAGGAAAACAGTCTCTCTGAGTTTGCTGCAAAATTGAGAGCTCTGCATTCTTATAGTCATCCACTGAGAGTTGGTGTTGGGAAGGAGCCGCCCCGTGAATGGACATTGCAGTGTGCTTGATGAGTTCCTGAAAGGTACGTACCTCCTCAGCTTTGGGTACAGAATTCACAATCTGCATGGTGGCTCCGCAGAAGGTGGCGACCTTCAGCTCACACTCCTCCACATCCCTCATTTCCGGGGAACTAGGCCAGTGTTCTGGTGAAAGCAAGAGGAATGGTGGGCCTCGACTCCACCTGTTCGAGTTGATTAGTGACTCCAGGGATTTCCCCCGAGTTATGTCATCTGCCGGATTATTAAGCGAATCTACGTATCGCCAGGTCATAGAACTGGTGAGTTCTTGGATCTCAGCCACTCTTGTTCCGACAAAGACTTTAAATCTGCATGAGTCTGACTGGATCCATTTTAGTACAGTTGTAGAGTCGCACCATAATACAACTTGTTGAATTGATATGGTCAACTCTGTCATTAGCAGTTTTGCCAGTTGTGCTCCAGTCAGAGCAGCACACAGTTCCAGTCTTGGAATGCTCTGTTGTCGCTTGGGGGCTACTCTGGACCTTGCTATGACAAATGCCATTTCCACGTTCTTGTCTGCATTCTCTGTGCGCAGGTATGCGACAGAGCCATACGCTTGCTCAGATGCGTCGCAGAATATGTGGAGGGCCTTACTGCAGTCTTGCGTGTCCATTACAGTGCTAACGTAGCACCGTGGGATGGTTATTTGGGGGAGGTGCTCCAGCTCCTTTTCCCATTTGTACCATGCCTTAAGGAGGTCTGCAGGCAAATGAGGGTCATCCCACTCTCTACACTTGTCCCATAAGAATCGGACGATAATCTTTGCTCTTGTGGTAAAGGGTGTAATGAAACCAAGGGGATCATATTGTTTTGCCAAAACTTTGTAAATATAGCGCATTGTCGGTTTATCCTCTGGCACTGAACGATATCTGTAACCTAGCTCGTCTCTCTCACAATCCCAGCGCAGTCCGAGTGCCATTTCTTGCTGTTCTAGATGATTCTGGGCCAACCATTGCTCATTACTGCCACTTCTGGCTTCCTCTGGGAAGTGAGCGATAACTTCAGGGACACTGCTTGCCCATTGTCTAAGTTCGAACCCTCCGCAGCGGAGAAGTGACTGAAGCCTGTCTACCAGCTCCTTCGCCCTTTCCTTGGAACTCAGACTATACAAGCAGTTGTCAACATAGAAGTTGTTCTCCACGACTTTCCTTGCTTCTTCGTCAGGTGTTGTATGCTCCTTGGTGTGTCTCTGCAATGAATAGACGGCGCAGCATGGGCTACAGACAGTGCCAAACGGAAGTACTTGCCATTCAAACACATCAGGGGGTTGTCCTGTTTTCACCTCTCTCCACAGGAATCTCACAAGAGGTTTGTCCTCAGGTAGCAGGCAAACCTGGTGAAACATCCCTTTAATATCACTTGAAATGGCGACACTGTGTTGTCTGAAGCGCAAGAGTACTCCCAAAAGTGTAGGGCCAAGCGTTGGTCCTGCTAACAGGTAGTCATTCAGACTCTGTCCCTCATACTCAAATGAGCAGTTAAACACAATCCTGTGCTTTCCATTGTGTTCCACCATGTGGTGTGGAATATACCAAGCTTCCTTTGTCTGTGCAACAGCATCCGGATTTAGCTTGGTAATGTAACCTGCATCTTCCAGCTTCTTTATTTCTTTGTTGTAGATGTCTGCTCGGTTAACATCCTTCAGCAGCTTCTTTTCTGTGCCTCTTAAAAGTGGTAAAACAGCTTCTTTAGCAGCATGTAATGTCGGCATGTTAATGTTGCGGAGAAGTGGGGTTGCATATCTGTTAACATTGTTGACAGTCACTCTTGCAGTTTTCTCCTCCAGAAGCATGACTGCTCGCTGATCCTGTTGTGATCGTGTGATCACCCTTTCATTTCTGAAGGGCAGCACATCTAATTGCCAAAGTTGTTGCACATTCTTCATCAGGTCAGAGTCTAGAGAGCGCGTGGCTGTGAAAAGGCACTGAACCTGTGTGGGAAGCTGCTCCTTTAATGAGCTTGTAGGACCCTGTAGAGTCCATCCCAGTCTGGTTTTTATAGCAGCAGGGCCACCAGGGGGTCCGAGCCGCACAGGCTCGGTTGGTGTGATTAAATGTGGATAGTCTGAACCTATCAAGAGGAGGGGCTTCACTTGGTCAAATGGAATGAGCGGAAGATTCTTCAAGTGAGAATATTTCCTCTGCAAAGTGGCAACTGGGTGTGAATGTTCTGCTAAGCCCAAGTGTTCTGCTGTAAAGGCCCCCTTTATTTCATACGTTTTGTTTGGGTTTGAGGCTGGTGAGACTGTGAAGGAAACTGACTCACCTTGGACAACTCGAATGTCTTGCCTGACTGTCTTCAGGGCTAAATCCTCATGGTCGCCATGAAGTTTAAGTTGGTGCGCTGCAGCGGGTAGAAGGATGGTTCTTTCAGAACCATCATCCAGAATGGCAAATGTCTCTATATTATTGTTGCCATTCCGCAGGATGACCTTACTTATCTTGAGAAGTACACGGCTGGAAGCTGTCGGTCGGTCAACATACAACACTTCACTAGATGAGTGTGGAGGAGTCTCCTCCTTTGCTGGTCTTGTATTGACATCATGAAGAGCTTCCAAATGTTTGCCATTGCATGTTCTGCACTTAGCTTTCAGCTTACACTGAGCAGCTTGATGATTCCTTCCACATTTCCAACATTTCCTGTTCTTACGAATCCACATTTCTCTCTGTTCTTTAGTGAGATAACTGAAGTTGGTGCATTTATTCAGAAGATGCTGGTTGTTATTACAGTATGGGCAGTATAAGTTAAATTTCTGACCGGTTGAGGATGACTCTGTGGAACTAGGAGGGCATACCTGTGGAGCGCCTGCAGCTGTGGTGCTAGAGCCTGTGTTTAGTAGAACAGTAGAAGACTTTGGCTGTGTATGCTTTTCTTGAAATCGCTCCCTCTGCCTCGGTGGTCTCTCTCTTGCACCTGACATCCCTACTTCACTTTCCTGTACCTGGACCTCAAATTCCAGCCAGTCTGAAAAGTTGTACAATGTGGGAACCTGTATGTGCTGAGAGAGAGCGTAACGACGAAAATCAGTCCTCAGCGCATGTGGTAATTTTGAGGTAAGTCGACTAACGTGAGAACCACAAGTCAGTTCAATTTGTCCATTCTCTCCGAGCTGATCCAGCATTCCAACAAGGGCTCGCACTTTGAGAGCAAATCTGCGAAAGGACACAGTGTCTCCGTCTCTGATATTGGCTCCATCCATTAACTCTGCAATTCTTTTCAAGGCGAGCTGATGGGGCTGTCCGTACTGTGCTGTGAGTGCTGCCATAGTGTCACTATAGGGAGAGATTGAATTGCTATAGGAGTCGGCGATGAGTAATGCATCCTCTAGCCTTAGGTGGTCAACCAATATTTGATACTTAAACCGTTCTGTCGCATCATTAGGAAGAAGATTCTCCAGAGCGATCTTAAGTCTGGAGAATTCTCTGGGATCTTCATGTATGAAAGGGGGGATTGTAGGCTTTGGCCCCCTGTATATCTTCTCCTGATGTTCGGGTCTGGCTGCAAAATCTTGTGGTTGCTGATTCTGATGCTGAGGAAGCAGAATATCCCCTGAAGCATAAGGATGCTGCACTGTACGATGGTGTGTTGGCTGTGAATATTCACCTCTGGTTGGCTGGTACTGCCGTGGTTGACCATTACTGTGTGTGTCTGAGGGTCTTCTTTCCATCAAATTCATCCTTCCCACTTCTTTACAGGCATCTTGCATGTCGTGATTCATCAGGGCAGCCTTCTCTGAAGAGTAGTAGTGTGAAGAGGGTAAACGTTGCTTTACCACTGGAGGTGAGTCTGGAAAGGGTAACCCTTGCTCCTCTATTTGTGTATCTATTTGACTACCCTTTGTCTTCACACTTCCAACTTGAGAAATAACTTCTGACTCTGATCCAGAGGTGTATGGGGAAGTTTGACTTTCCAAATCTTTAACGGGTTCAGCTGCAGAAAAATGTGGCTTTTCCTGCTGGACTTCAGGTTCAGGGGGCGTGGGTTTCAGCAGTTTACTTACGGCTTCTGTGAGCCGTAACATATTCTCCTGCATCTGGCGGTTCTCCTGTCTTATTTCCTCGATTGCTGCGAGGACCACCTCATCTTTTGTTTGGTCAGTAATGGCTGCTGTCTCATTTCCACCTTCATAGAACTGGTTGGGGAGGGGTGTCATCCTGGCAGATCCCTCATAACGTTGCTGATGGGGACTGAAGTAAGGGTAAGTGTTAATGGGTGTTCTTGCTGTACACTCCCCAGGTCCAACAGCTCCATGACGTTCACCATAGGCAGGTGCTCTACTCCGCTGCCCAGTATACTCCACACAAAATTCTTCTAGGTAAGGTGGCCGACGTATTTGCCGTCTGGGTCTAACCTGTTCATCCCGCTCCTTCACATTCTGAGGGAAGGTCCAAGACATGTTCTCTTCGTGGCAACTGTTAATCCGGCTCGAAGGACCATTTAATGTTGTGCTCGGTACTCTATAATGCCAGCTCTTTAACTGTTTACAGCCACCACGGGCATCCGGTCAAGGATAGAGGGAGACATTCAAGGTCCAAATTCTCCTTTAATAAAGCTGAGTGCGGTCTAACAGAAATACAGAATACAAATCAAAGGGAATGTTAACAGACACACACGATAAACAATCATCTCAGTTTCTCCAGTAGAGGGCAGCAAGTGACCACAATATCCTTCTAAGCGCCTTATTCTGTTAAACATATATATATATGTATTTACACCACTCCAATAACAGAATTCTGTTGAATTGCTAAACACTATCAGTATCCCCAATAATTATACCTTACCAACAGTTCTAATAACAAGGCAATGCCCAGACTTTCCCTGGTCTCTTCGCTAAATACAAATGCACAAAGAAATGAAATGAAGCATCTTCTACCTAACCGTTTACAAATACAAATACCAAAACTTACTTTTCCTCATTTACGCGCTCTCAACAACTTCTACTTCTCAACTCAAGGCTTGAGTATGGCTTGCAGCAGTCCCCCTCATGACTGATTGCTCCCTAATTACTACCGTGTACTCTTCTACAGCAGCTACTGGCAGCTCCGTGGGCTCTTAAAGGGCTACACACACACATGAACTAAGGCCAATTTTAACAGGTACGTTAGCGCATCGTTGACACCTGTTGTTTTTACAGTAATGATATTTTAGTTTACCTGTCAGAAACAAGCTCTCATGGATGATGTTTGCTAAACGGCACCATTTCAGTTATATTAGCTAACAAGTGAAGGACAATAGTAGCAGCTACATTGGCTCCTAATTTTTTCTCACATTAATTTTAGTGTTCATGCTGAATAGTAAACCTCTTCATGAACTGAACCAGATTCTGTAAACTTTTCAGTTGTTTTGCATGGAAAAATATTTTTGCTTTACTTTTAAGCCTGGCAGCATGGTGACGTGGTGGATAGAAGAAGAAGAAGAAGAAGAAGAAGAAGAAGAAGACTTTATTTGTCATTATATGTAAACATATAATGAAATTTGAATTCCAGAACACCCATCCAAGAGAAATACAAACAACAGAAACAAACAGGGGGGACAGGTGTCTGAGGTCATGCAGCCGTTTTACCGTTGCTACCTTTAGCAGGAAAACAGAAAGAGATACACTGGGATAGGTAGGTTAAAAAAAATCATCTCGTACTGTGTTCATTATGAACACCTTACGAGGTTCCAAAAAAAAACACCTCAGCAAAGCAACAGCACATTTAAAGCCTGGAGAGCACTAGGGTGGGTAGGGGAGGGGCTGCCAGCGGAGGCGAGCAGGATACTGTGATGGCCACACAGCTTCCAGACCAGCAGTTCATGATAATGTTCATGATAAGATGGTACAGTCAGCCTTGGTTGCCAGGATACCAGTTCATACAGGTCACAACACAGGGCGGGGGGGCAGAGCATCTGTTTACACCTCCAGGAGAGGATTTAGATAGACAGCATCCAAGGCCGCCTAGGAGCCAAACTCCAAATACTGCAATTATTTTGGTTCAGGCCGTCATAACTATTTGCTGACAGACCTTACAGTTTTCTGGTTACCTCTCAAAGTCCAATAATCTGAATTTGGTTCTACTCTGCCATGCAGAACAGACACTCCAACACTCCTCCAGATGTGATCCACTTCGATTCAGCTCTACTGAGTCTGATTGAGTTCGTACTGTTTCTGCATCCCTCATAGGCAGCCTTACTAGGGCCTGAACAGCTGCCCAGAAACCAGGTATCCCCAGGTCCAATTTGGGAAAAATCCTGGTATCAATATATGTGCCACATCCACACAGTGCAGCCAGGAACGTTATGTTCCATCCCCACTGGAATCCATAACATAGCCAGCCGGGTGTGTAGTCGGACCAGAGGAAAGAGGGTTCCCCTTCTCCCAATCTCCTCGCAGTTTGAAAATAGCCTTAGTATTAATTTGCAGTGCAGACAATTTTTTAAATAATGAAAACCACTAAGTTAGCTGTTGTGTCCAAAAACTTGGACTGGTATTGTATAAATAGATGAAAATAGTATTTAGTGATCATTATTAATGTTTGAATAAATTCTAACATTTATATGATTTATACTTGTTTTGTGTGTTTTTGAATTTAAACCAGGAAACAATCAAACCAAATAGACTAATTAATGTTATTATTTATTTGTATGTTCATTGTTGTGGTGTAATCCTGAAGGTTGTGTTGTTACTTTGGTACTTGGTTTTCTCTTTGTCCACTGTAGAGAAACTGTCAGTCCATGAAGGCAAACCTTGCATCTGTGCACAGCCCTGAGGAGTACCAGGTGATTCAGAAGGTGATATCTGATGCCAGTAAAGCAAGTGACCGAACATGGATTGGTGGTACTGATGGCCAGCAGGTATGCCACTTATAATTGTTCAAAGTGTGACAGTCTGACACAAGAGGAGTCTACCTTTTGAACATTTTCCTTTGATAACATTGTCTGGCTACCCCGGATGGGGTCTTGTTCACAAGTGATGGAAGAAGGGAGCGGGAGATCGACAGACAGATCGGGGCTGCTTCTGCAGTGAAGCGGATGCTGCACCGGTCTGTCATGGTGAAGCGGGAGCTTAGTGTAAAAGCAAAGCTGTCGATTTATCTCGGCTGGCCTGGGAACGCCTTGAGGGCCCTCCGGATGAGCAGGAGGAGGTAGCTGGGAAGAGGGAAGCTTGGACTTCTCTGCTTAGGCTCCTGCCCCTGCAACCCGGCCCCGGATAAGGGGAAGAGAATGGATGGATGGATGGATGGATGGATGGATGGATGGATGGATGGATGGATGGATGGATGGATGGATGGATATTATTATTATTATCATCCATGTTTTCTTCTGTTTTCAAGGAGGGTTATTGGTTTTGGATGGATGGGACTCGTCTCACATACGCAAACTGGTGTCCGGGAGAGCCTAGCAACTCCTTTGGCAAAGAGAGCTGCATGGAGATGAATTTTTCAGGTACATTTTCAATGAAATCCTTCAAAGTATACTATAAAGCACTGTGAAGTTTTGTGGTGGTGGTAGATAGTTTGTGTCCTTGTGATCTGGGTTTCAGTTTATTTTTGGTTCTTACAGGAAACAAGTGTATGAATGATGAGACCTGCTCCAGCAAATTCCCATCTGTCTGCGTTGGGAGAATCTGATGTTTCCTGGGCTGTCATGAAGGCATGGACACCTGACAAAGAATTAAATATTTACATATCACCTGAAACATCTTTACATCTTTATTTCTTTTCCTTTGCTGCAACACTGCATAAGGATTCAAGCACCAAGTGACATAACCTGCAGTTGTGTGGTCTCTTTTAAAATCCTCAAATCAAATTTGTGATGTAAAAAAATGCTTTTTGCAAAATAATAATAATAATAATAATAATTTCCCAGAATGAACTGTTCTTTCTCATCTTCTGCATCATTAAAATGTTAAGCATTCAATCAAACTGGTTGGTGAGTTTCTGTGCCACTGTGTACTGCCAGTATTTCATGTAGGCCAGATTTAACTCCAGAAAAAAGACTGAACACAAACATTTAAACGTCAAATTTAGTAAAGAACATCAGTCTGAAATGCACTTTCAGAAATATTACTCTTTCATTCTCTTTAAGACTGAACCGAAATGTAGTCCTAAAATCTCTGGAAAAATTGCTGCCCATAATTTTTATGAAAATTTAATTTTGGCTCTGTTTTATGTTAACCCACTCTGTAATCTGACATAATTTGGTATTAGGGAACCCCTTGAAAATGTTCTTTGTTACTTTAATCCTGTTGTTCTTGTTCTAATGCCTTTTGTTTTTGTGTCCTCCATTTAATTCCTGCTTTTGACATTATGATCACTCACAACCGCACAACAATACAGACAATATGAGCTGGTTTCTTTTTACCTGCTAGTGCTAAATTTCAGAAACAACTAGGAACTAGATTTCATAATCGCTGAGGAACAACCCTGCACCTTTTCACAAAGCTCTAAACATAAAAATGGAATTCAAACTAAATTCACACAACCCCTATCCCAAAGTTCAAGTCTAGAACTCGATGTTGCAGCACAACTTGAGACTCACAGATTCATTGTTTTTCTTTTGTCTAAATGTGCTCCAGAACAGGAACAGGAAGTGATACGATACCGCAGTGAGAGCTAACAGCAAGTGACAGGTAACATACTGCTTGCACTGATACAGCCACTTAAAATTTCGGCTCCCAGCCAGCTGTCAGCCACTTACCAGCCAGTGGGAGTCCCCCCTGTTTCTCCAGGGGTGTATCTACTTTCCATTATAAACACGCCCCTTTGAGTCAATTGCAGACTGCCATTAAGAGATGGTGCTTTCTTTGCAAAAAACTTTAACTTGCTTAGTTTCAAATAATTTTGGTGATTTTATATGGTTTTAAAATTTCAATAATTGTTACTGGGATGTTGTACTTTTTTTTCTGTCAAGTTACAATTTGTACTGAAAATGTAAAAAAAAAAAAAAAAAAAAAAAAAGATTGATAAAGCTTTAGTCAGTTTCGCCATTCAGGTGTTTTACACCGTAAGATACTGCAAGTGTAGTTATTTTTCTTATAATTTAGCTTCTCTGTTTTCTGTAGTTTTGTATTCCCTTTTTGGTCTTAGTTATCAGTATGGTATTCTGGTTTCCCTTTGTTCTCGTCTTCCACGTGTCTGTGTTCCTGTGTCTGTTTTGTCCAGTGTCTTGGCTGTTAGTGTTTAGGTTTGCTTTCCTGTAGCTTTAGAATTTAGTTCCCGGTGTTTTCTCTTAGTGTCCCTCCCTTTTGTTGTGGAGTCTCTTGTGTCTGTTTCCTCAGTGTCTGTTATTCCTTGTGTGGTGTCAAGTCCACGATTGAATCTTGCGTGGCCACTTCCTGTTTAATTTTGACAGTCCCGTGTTCCCTGTGCTTTGTGCTTGGTTTTGTTTCTGTAACAGTGTTCATGTTGTATATGATTCCACTTGCCATAATAACCACAACTTGTTGTTATGTGGAGGTTTACTGACTCAATAGTGCCCTCTCTTAAAAGGCAGTGGATAAATACCCGTGGCGATGTCGAAATGTGGCCAGATCAAGAGAGACGAGCCAGTTGGGTTCTAGTAGGGCTGGGTGATATGTCATGTTTTTAAGAAATATTGACACAAAAATATTAATACAACACAGCATGGCAGTCTTGCCAACTTATTTATTTTCCATATTATTTTCCATAAACCATAAACCGAAAAATTTAGTGACTTTTTCCAGTGACTTTTGGAGAGTTTTGGAAACCTGAAATCCTCCACTGTTGCTGTATTTTGTGTACATACAGCCTTTGTACTGCACCCATTCATATGCTTTGGCATTGCCCGGACCCCCAGGAATACCTGGCTCCAGGCAAGAGGGCGCCGCCATCGCTCAACTCTATAGCAGAAGTTGGTTTGTACATAATTCACGTGACCCTAATAGCGGAAGTGGGTCTTTTTTGTGTTTGTGATGCAGCCGGTGGATACACTGTATTGAGCAGGTGGGCCCGTTGCTGTGACACGTCAGCACATGTGTCTATGGATTTACTGAGCTGATGAGAATCCTGCTGACTGAAGGGTGGAGTTTTGTTCATTCAGTCTGTTTACATGCTTTGTTATTTGCACAGGGTACTAGATGTACAGGAGTACACACAGGAGGAAGCACTCTGGTGAAGTCTACTTCTATGCAGACTGGCTTTTTAAAGAATAAGTCAGCCTTTTGCTATTTTTACTTTGTATTTTTTCTGTTTACATTTTAATAGCACAGTTTTGAGTCTTTTGTTATGGAGGAAAAACATTAATTTATTTGAGGAGCATTATTATTTAAATATGTCATTGGTTTATTTTTGAGTAATTTCTCATGCACATCTACAGCTGAATGTTAATGAAAGTGTCTGTGTGACATTTGGGACATGTGGCTTTGACTCAGAAGTGCCTTTTTGTTTATAACTTTTGGGAAGAAAAAATATCAAGATATGTGTTTTATATTGCTATTCGGCAAAGAATATTGAGATATACTTTTTGGTCCATATCCCCAGCCCTAGGTTGTAGTGAACAGCAGCGTACATCACTATTAAATATTGCCATCTGTCTAGCCATTATATGAAGCATATGGCCACTATAAATGATGTCACTGCTAACAAGAAGACCCTAAGTGGATCATTGCAGTTGTGGAGTGCTACAGTATAACAATCATTTAATAGCATGATGCATTATAGGATAGATTGCAAACATCTGTGCCGTTATAGTGTACCCTTCTTTTGTAGTGTGCTGTGTTGAGCTGCTCCATAATGAGCCACCCTGCCTGACCAGTATATATTCTGTTCTCATCCAGGTACACAAATTTCATATTGCATTTCTCATATTATTAGGCAGTGCTGAAATGTGATCAGATCATGAGAGACTAGCCTGAGTGTCCCTGATTTCCTTGTGTGTATGTAAGCCCTCAGTTTTTCTCTGTTTTTTGTTGCTTGTCATCTGTTTTCCTCCCAGCTGTGTGTAGTGATGGTGAGATGAAGCTTCATGAAGCGTTGAAGCTTTCCATTCAATCACTGAACCCATGGGTCGAAGCTTCATGGTATTTCATTTGCTCTACTCCACCATCGAGTGGACAGTCAATGTAAAACAGGCAGAGTGGCTTTGCTGTATGAAGCTTTGAACAGAATAAATTAATGATTTTTGTGATGGAAATAAATAAACCCTTAACTAACTAATATGGCATCTGTCTTTATGATACAATGGTGGGATCAAGGGGGGAAGTGGAAATAAATTGGGGAGAGGTTTGTGATGTGAATGTGATTGTGATATTTGGTTTGTAACTGTCCTCATGTCACTAGGGACATTTTATTTATTCATTTTTATTTAGAAATAACAGCTTTGCCACAGGGCTGGGCTTCAGGCAGTTTCTTTGGTTTGAAATTATTTTGCCTGATTTAGAAAATACCCTTTAACAGGGCACGGATGAAACTGGGGTAATAATTAATTACTATGTGCACAACTTATTAGGAGAGATCAGCTCAAAAAGAACCAGCCAGACAGGGGAAAATCTCTTTCTGGCTGGTTCCATCACCAAAAAAGGAACAACTCAAATATATTGCAAACCAATGCACAACAGTCCCCAACACCACAAACAGTCAGTGGGGATTCATCCATCCATTATATTTCCAATCGCACTCTGAACCTGCTAATCGTTCGTTGAATCACTCATGTAGTACGGCCGGCTTGCGAGGCTTTGAACACCACCACAAACATCAGCGACACAAGCCTCAATGCGCGCTTCACAAAGATCTCCCTCAATGACTTGATACACGCTTCGAAGCCTTCATACAGAAGGACACATCCCTACCTGTGTGTTCCCCTGTTTAGTGCTTTAGTTTCCCCCTTTTCTCTCAGGTGTGGTTGAGATTTAGTTTTTGTATTTTGAGCCTTGTATCTTTTGAGCCTCCAGCATTAAAGCTGTTTTGAGTTTAGCTCTCCGTCATGACTCCTGCTTTTGGGTCTGCTCCTGCTTGCCACACAGCTCAACCGTGACATTATCTGTATTATTGTGGGGTCGTTATAATATAAAGAGCATAAAGCAAGATAAATAAGTTGAATTGAACTGAATTTGGAACTAAAAAATGTAGGTTGTAAGTAATTAAGCAGAGTCATTGCAGGCAAGTCAAAATTTTAAATATGCATGGAAAAATGTGAGAATTTGCAACCTCGTTCATTCAGTCACTTTCTGAAGCCCATGGTTATTAGCATTAGTTATGTCAATAGGTAAATACAAAGCTATAAAAATTGGAATCATTCATAAAACACAGACAATAGGCATAGAACAGTTTTAAAATTACACCCTGCCTCTCGACCTATAACATCTGAGATAGACTCCAGCCTCCACAACCCCGAACAGGATAAGAGAAAGGATAAGAGGAAGCGAGTGGATGGCTGGATGTATAAACACATTGTATTTGTTTAGTCAAGCTACTGATCAGGATGTTGCTTTAAAGGTGTATACGTGCGCAATGTATACACCTTTAAAGCAACATCCTGATTCCTTTTCATGTTTGACTAAGGGCTCTAATTTGTTTGATGGGGATTGGGTGTCACAGCATCTAAAAGGGTTCAGGCTACATTATTTATACCCCTTTACTGTACCTGTAAAAGGCAAAAATTAGAAGCACTTGACAATGTGGAATATATTTTTTTCAATTGTTATGATTGTTGTTATTTTTTTCAGTGGTTTATGTTTCAATTGTCACAACAGAATTATGATAGTTTTAGATTAGAGTTCAGTTTAGTTTAGTTGGTTTTACCTTTTTTTTTCTCTAATTCAGGTAATTTTAGTTAGTTTTCAGAACAGTTTTTAATTACTTTTTATTTTTGGTTTAGTTTTTATATGCAAGATTCAAGGTGCAAGAGTGACTAATAGAAACTCAACAGTAGCAGTTCACTTCAAAATGCATGTGCACCCTTTGATGACGTAGGCTGTAAAAGGGTCTATAACAGCATTACTAAAGGATGGTTCAGTGTCACCTGATTCAGCCCTAACTATAAGCCTTATCAAAAAGCTGTGGTGGTGCCAGGGGGGCACTAGGGGGTGCTATAGCTCGCCCTAGAAAAGTCATAGCACCCCGAAGAAAATAGCTTGTGTCTGTGTGTGTTGAGAACTGAAAGAACAAATGATCCTTCATAGCACCCTCAGTAAAATGCTTAGCACCCCCTTAGCACCTGCAGAAAAATATTTCTGGAGCCGCCACTGTCGAAAAGGAGTGTTTTAAGCTTAATCTTAAAAATAGAGAGGGTGTCTGTCTCCCGAATCCAAACTGGGAGCTGGTTCCACAGAAGAGGGGCCTGAAAGCTGAAGGCTCTGCCTCCCATTCTACTCTTGAGTATCCTAGGAACCTCAAGTAAGCCAGCAGAGAGTGAAGTGCTCTATTTGAGTGACATGGGACTATAAGGTCTTTGAGATAAGATGGGGCCTGATTATTCAAGTCCTTGTAGGTGAGGAGAAGAATTTTAAATTCTATTCTAGATTTAACAGGGAGCCAATGAAGAGAAGCCAATATGGGAGAAATCTGCTCTCACTTTCTAGTCCCTGTCAGTACTCTAGCTGCAGCATTTTGGATCAACTGAAGGCTTTTCAGGGAGCTTTTAGGACAGCCTGATAATAATGAATTACAATGATCCAGCCTAGAAGTAATAAATGCATGAATTAGCTTTTCAGCATCAGTCTGAGAAAGGATGTTTCTAATTTTAGAAATATTGAACAAATGCAAAAAAGTGGTTTGTTTAATGTGTGCATTGAAGGACAAATCCTGGTCCAAAATGACTCCAAGATTTCTCACAGTGTTACTGGAGATCAAAGTATTCCCATCCAGAGTAAGTATGTCTGAGAATACAATAACAATAAACATATTGATGCTTTGGAGGAAGTAACTGTTAAAGTTAACTCCAAAAGATCAGCTGTTGCAAGAGTCTAAACAAATACCAACAGTGCAGCACATTTACACCCATTCATACAAGCATTTCCATGTGTAACTAAGCTAAGTGCTTTAATTGTCTAACATTAGCACACATTCATATTCCAACACTTGCATCAGAGAGCAACTTGGAGTTCAGTATCTTACCCAAGGATACTTTGGCATGCTGCAGCCAGGAATTGAACTGCCAACCTTCCGACTGGTGGGTGACTTTCGCTATCTCCTGAGCTACAGCCACCCCTTTATAATAGTCAGAAGACGTAGCATTACAGAGGCTTTTTTAGAGAGCAACAAACTCTTTTTTTTTTTTTTTTCTTTTTTCATATATTACATTTGTCGATTTACCATAGATAATGGTCTCAAAGTGTCATTGGTCTGGGGCCAGACCGAACTAAAGCCTGGCTGGTGGAGGGAGGACTCTACGGGGTGCTCGTGCTCTGGCTGGTCCAGGGCTGAATGGGACTGACTGAGTAATGTATATTTGACTTTCCATCACTGCTTATCTGCAGAACATAAAGCTCAAGATTAAAAACACAGATAACAAATATTCCTTTACAAGGAGTCTTATGCAACATGCTGTAGTAGGTATTTGAGGTTAGCATATATTTATCTCTATCCCCACTTCACATAGTCATATAGCACAACATGTCCTGATTATGTACATCTGTTAAGGCTTTTCCTACTTGAGAATCCAGACAAGGTTGTTTCAGGGTCATCACCAAGTCTACCTTTTGGCCAAACCTGACAGGAAATTGCATCACTGTCTTTAGAAGAAGAAGAAACAGCCTTTATTGTCCTGCAAAGGGGAAATTCAGGTGTAACAGCAGCAAAAATATAAAAACACAACAGGACAAGATTAACAATACTAATACTACTACTAATAATAATAAAATAATATATACTGTACAGTATAGTACAGTATACTGTAAGTTATATACTGTACAGTATAGTACAGTATATAACTTTACAGAACTGTAAAGTTCTCGTGATTAAAACCTTTATAAATATTGATAACAATTTAAACCAAAAAAATTATCACTCCATAAGAACTCACTTAATACCTGTTTGCTGTGATGTAATCCTGAAGGTTGTGTTGTTACTTTGGCAACTCAGCTTTCTGTTTTTCCACTGTAGAGAAACTGTCAGTCCGTGAAGGCAAAACATTAATTGTTTAATACCTGTTTCAAACAAACCTAATGATACATTTGGAGCTTAAAGTACTTTAATAGCTAAGCCCAGTTACAATTGCATCAGTTTCACATTTGGAAACCATAAATTGATAAGAAAACCCCCACTCTTAATGCATTTACTTAATTTGAATATATATTTCCATGCTTTTTTGATTCTCTTTGTTGACCAACTGTCCATATGTGAAATTAAATTGCTGTGAAATTCAAGCTGGGTGGAGCAAAGCATACAAGGTTGGTAAAGAGAGCAATGAAGTGATGCATGGAGTCAAAACAAACTCCAGAGTATGTTTTTTTTTTTGTGTGTGTGTTCTCAGGGTGTCCAGGGTGGCTGGGCTGTTTTGGGATCTTCGTGGCCCTCAGCCTGCACTGCTTGGTGTAAATGTCCTGCAGGTTAGGGAGGGTGGTTCTGATGGTCCGATCAGCTGAACGAACCACCCTTTTTAGGGCCATGAAGTCCTGCTTGGTGCAGTTTCCCATCCAGGTGGTGATGCTCCCACGCATGATGCTGTCGATGGTGCAGGTGTAAAAGTTCCTGAGCACCTTGAGTGGGAGCTTGAAGTCTCTCAGCCACCTGAGGAGGTAGAGACGCTGTCTGGCCTTCTTCACAGTGATGTTAATGTGATGAGTCCAGGACAGGTCCCGTGAGATGGTCACTCCCAGGTATTTGAAAGTGTCCACTCTTTCCACCTCAGCACCACTGATCAGGAGTGGATGGTAGTCCCTCTGCTGCTTCCTGCTGAAGTCCACGATCAGTTCCTTCGTTTTGTTGACGTTGAACAGAAGGTGGTTCTCCCAGCACCAGTTCTCCAGGCGGGAGACCTCTCTCCTGTAGGGTGTCTCTTCATTGTGGGAGATCAGTCCCACAACAGCAGTGTCGTCAGCAAACTTGATGATGACGTTGGACTCTGACGTGGCCTCGCAGTCATGGGTGTACAGTGAGTACAGCAGAGGGCTGAGCACACAGCCCTGGGGGGATCCGGTGTTGAGGGTGAGGGAGGATGAGGTGAGGTGACCCACTCGTACCACCTGTGGTCTGCTGGTCAGGAAGCTGTGAACGCACCTGCACAGGGATTGGCCCAGGCCCAGGTCCAGCAGCTTAGAGACCAGCCTGGAGGGAACTATGGTGTTGAATGCTGAGCTGTAATCTACAAACAGCACTCTCACATAGTTCCCCTTACCGGTGCAATTGGTGCAATTTATTCTCCTCGTCCAAGCCTGCACAAAGCTGCACAACCTGTTATGTTTTGACACTACTTCGGTTAATTCAAGTACTGGTAAATATTGCTTTAAAAAATAAAGTTACCCAACAATTGTTCATTGTTCATTGTTCTGTGGTTGTTCATGGCACCTCTTTGTTGACCAACAATGTGTGAAATTAAATAGCTGTGAAATTCAAACTGGGTGGAGAAAATTATACAAGGTTGGTAAAGAGAGTGATGCAATGAGGCATGGAGTCAAAACAAACTCCAGTGAATTTTTTTTTTTTTTTTGGTGTGTTTGCTCAGATTACTGACATGTAAACATGAGAAAGTGTATATAAGTACTGGTCTCAACTCAGGAAGGCTGACACTACAGGCTGACATTGAATAGAAGTGAGGATACTGCCAGTCACTTTGACTCTTGTCTTTCCTACAACATCAAACATCATCATGAAGCTGCTGACTGTGTCTCCACTTCTCTTGGCAATGATGGCTCTGATCACTGCTGCCGGTGAGTATGAAACTATATTAATAGTATCATTCTGTATATCAGCTGTAGGAAACTGTCCAAATAATGTCTATTTTTAAATAAACGTCTATTAAAAAGAGACAGTGGAAAGATGAAAATGACACATTTTAAAATCAGAATTTTTTTGAAAAAAGTTCATTTTTTCCCAGTTTAGGGGAAAGTGGATCATCATTAGATCACACAGTATTTTTGTCTTTGTCTTCAGGAGAGGGCTGTACTGACACGAAATTCCCATCCTGTCCTCCTGGTTGGACTCAGTACTGCAACCGATGTTTCTACTATGTTTCCCAACCCATGATTTGGGGTGATGCTCAGGTAAACAGTAATTGGGACTCACGAGTTACTGTGAATATGTTTTTTGATATTTGGATAAAACCTTATAATAATTAGTTCTTTATAAACTGCATATTTGTAATTCATTTAACTTTAGTGAATAGACATTTTACAGTAAACAAATAAATAGATACAAAGCCAGTCAAAAAAAATGTTTTTCCTATATTGTAAATTAATACTGAAGCCATACAGACTATGAAGGAACAAAAAGCATTATGTAGTAAACTTAAAAGTCTTAAACAAACCAAATTATGTTTTAGATTTTAGGTTCTTCAAATTAGGCACCATTTGCTTTGATTACAGCTTTGCACACTCTTGGCATTCTCTCAGTCAGTTTCATGAGGGAATCACCTGGAATGGTTTTCCAACAGTCTTGAAGGAATTCCCAGAAGTGCTTGAGTAGGGCTGCAGTGATTCATCAAAGTAATCCGTGATGCTGACTGCAAAAATCAGTCAACGTTTCATCGTCAAAGCATCATATTTTATAACCCATCCATCTATTTTCTTCTGCTTATCATGTGGTTTTGTAAGTGCAATACACTACAGGAAGATGTGGGAGCATGATTGCCTCCATTGTCTGCCAATAACAACAGTTCTTATGAAGAAGAACATAACATGAATAACATAATGATGGGAGGGTGGAGAAAATGTAAGAAATAGAGGCAGACTCTTAAAGGTGTGGGAGCATTTCACAGAAAACAAAATGAAGCTGAATGCAGACTGTGCAAAGCAGAGCTTTCCTTCCACGTCAGCATCACTTCAATGCTGAGCGTTTAAAGTGCTGGCACCCTGCAGCTGTGACATCAGCTCTGGATGGGTACGTTAGTGCATCGTTGACACCTGTTGTTTTTACAGTAATGATATTTTAGTTTACCTGTCAGAAACAAGCTCTCATGGATGATGTTTGCTAAGTGGCACCATTTCAGTTATATTAGCTAACAAGTGAAGGACAATAGTAGCAGCTACATTGGCTCCTAATTTTTTCTCACATTAATTTTAGTGTTCATGCTGAATAGTAAACCTCTTCATGAACTGAACCAGATTCTGTAAACTTTTCAGTTGTTTTGCATGGAAAAATATTTTTGCTTTAGTTTTAAGCCTGGCAGCATGGTGACGTGGTGGATAGAAGAAGAAGAAGAAGAAGACTTTATTTGTCATTATATGTAAACATATAATGAAATTTGTATTCCAGAACACCCATCCAAGAGAAATACAAACAACAGAAACAAACAGGGGGGACAGGTGTCTGAGGTCATGCAGCCTTTTTTACCAGCGCTACCTTTAGCAGGAAAACAGAAAGAGATACACTGGGATAGGTAGGTTCAAAAAGAAAATCATCTCGTACTGTGTTCATTATGAACACCTTACGATGTTCCAAAAAAACACCTCAGCAAAGCAGTAGCACATTTAAAGCCTGGAGAGCACTAGGTGGGTAGGGGAGGGGCTGCCAGCGGAGACGAGCAGGATACTGTGATGGTCACACAGCTTCCAGACCAGCAGTTCATGATAATGTTCATGATAAGATGGTACAGTCAGCCTTGGTTGCCAGGATACCAGTTCATACAGGTCACAACATGGGGCGGGGGGGCAGAGCATCTGTTTACAAACATCTTCAAGAGGCGATTTAGATAGACAGCATCCAAGGCCGCCTAGGAGCCAAATTCCAAATACTGCAATTATTTTGGTTCAGGCCGTCATAACTATTTGCTGACAGACCTTACAGTGTTCTGGTTACCTCTCAAAGTCCAATAATCTGAATTTGGTTCTACTCCACCACACAGAACAGACACTCCAACACTCCTCCAGATGTAATCCACTTCGATTCAGCTCTACTGAGTCTGATTGAGTTCGTACTGTTTCTGCATCCCTCATAGGCAGCCTTACTAGGGCCTGAACAGCTGCCCAGAAACCAGGTATCCCCAGGTCCAATTTGGGAAAAATCCTGGTATCAATATATGTGCCACATCCACACAGTGCAGCCAGGAACGTTATGTTCCATCCCCACGGGAATCCATAACATAGCCAGCCGGGTGTGTAGTCGGACCAGAGGAAAGAGGGTTCCCCTTCTCCCAATCTCCTCGCAGTTTGAACATAGACTTAGTATTAATTTGCAGTGCAGACAATTTTTTAAATAATGAAAACCACTAAGTTAGCTGTTGTGTCCAAAGACTTGGACTGGTATTGTATAAATAGATGAAAATAGTATTTAGTGATCATTATTAATGTTTGAATAAATTCTAACATTTATATGATTTATACTTGTTTTGTGTGTTTTTGAATTTAAACCAGGAAACAGTCAAACCAAATAGACTAATTAATGTCATTATTTATTTGTATGTTCATTGTTGTGGTGTAATCCTGAAGGTTGTGTTGTTACTTTGGTACTTGGTTTTCTGTTTGTCCACTGTAGAGAAACTGTCAGTCCATGAAGGCAAACCTTGCATCTGTGCACAGCCCTGAGGAGTACCTGGTGATTCAGAAGGTGATATCTGATGCCAGTAAAGCAAGTGACCGAACATGGATTGGTGGTACTGATGGCCAGCAGGTATGCCACTTATAATTGTTCAAAGTGTGACAGTCTGACGTAAGAGGAGTCTACCTTTTGAACATTTTCCTTTGATAACATTGTCTGGCTACCCCGGATGGGGTCTTGTTCACGAGTGATGGGAGAAGGGAGTGGGAGATCGACAGACGGATCGGGGCTGCTTCTGCAGTGAAGCGGATGCTGCACCGGTCTGTCATGGTGAAGAGGGAGCTTAGTGTAAAAGCAAAGCTGTCGATTTATCTCAGCTGGCCTGGGAACGCCTTGAGGGCCCTCCGGATGAGCAGGAGGAGGTAGCTGGGAAGAGGGAAGCTTGGACTTCTCTGCTTAGGCTCCTGCCCCTGCAACCCGGCCCCGGATAAGGGGAAGAGAATGGATGGATGGATGGATGGATGGATGGATGGATGGATGGATGGATGGATGGATGGATGGATGGATGGATGGATGGATGGATGGATGGATGGATGGATGGATGGATGGATGGATGGATGGATGGATGGATGGATGGATATTATTATTATTATCATCCATGTTTTCTTCTGTTTTCAAGGAGGGTTATTGGTTTTGGATGGATGGGACTCCTCTCACATACGCAAACTGGTGTCCGGGAGAGCCTAGCAACTCCTATGGCAAAGAGAGCTGCATGGAGATGAATTTTTCAGGTAAATTTTCAATGAAATCCTTCAAAGTATACTTTAAAGCACTGTGAAGTTTTGTGGTGGTGGTAGATAGTTTGTGTCCTTGTGATCTGGGTTTCAGTTTATTTTTGGTTCTTACAGGAAACAAGTGTATGAATGATGAGGGCTGCTCCAGCAAATTCCCATCTGTCTGCGTTGGGAGAATCTGATGTTTCCTGGGCTGTCATGAAGGCATGGACACCTGACAAAGAATTAAATATTTACATATCACCTGAAACATCTTTACATCTTTATTTCTTTTCCTTTGCTGCAACACTGCATAAGGATTCAAGCACCAAGTGACATAACCTGCAGTTGTGTGGTCTCTTTTAAAATCCTCAAATCAAATTTGTGATGTAAAAAAATGCTTTTTGCAAAAAAATAATAATAATAATAATAATAATAATTTCCCAGAATGAACTGTTCTTTCTCATCTTCTGCATCATTAAAATGTTAAGCATTCAATCAAAGTGGTTGGTGAGTTTCTGTTCCACTGTGTACTGCCAGTATTTCATGTAGGCCAGATTTAACTCCAGAAAAAGACTGAACACAAACATTTAAACGTCAAATTTAGTAAAGAACATCAGTCTGAAATGCACTTTCAGAAATATTACTCTTTCATTCTCTTTAAGACTGAACCGAAATGTAGTCCTAAAATCTCTGGAAAAATTGCTGCCCATAATTTTTATGAAAATTTAATTTTGGCTCTGTTTTATGTTAACCCACTCTGTAATCTGACATAATTTGGTATTAGGGAACCCCTTGAAAATGTTCTTTGTTACTTTAATCCTGTTGTTCTTGTTCTAATGCCTTTTGTTTTTGTGTCCTCCATTTAATTCCTGCTTTTGACATTATGATCACTCACAACCGCACAACAATACAGACAATATGAGCTGGTTTCTTTTTACCTGCTAGTGCTAAATTTCAGAAACAACTAGGAACTAGATTTCATAATCGCTGAGGAACAACCCTGCACCTTTTCACAAAGCTCTAAACATAAAAATGGAATTCAAACTAAATTCACACAACCCCTATCCCAAAGTTCAAGTCTAGAACTCGATGTTGCAGCACAACTTGAGACTCACAGATTCATTGTTTTTCTTTTGTCTAAATGTGCTCCAGAACAGGAACAGGAAGTGATACGATGCCGCAGTGAGAGCTAACAGCAAGTGACAGGTAACATACTGCTTGCACTGATACAGCCACTTAAAATGGCGGCTGTCAGCCAGCTGTCAGCCGCTTACCAGCCAGTGGGAGTCCCCCCTGTTTCTCCAGGGGCGTATCTACTTTCCATTATAAACACACCCCTTTGAGTCAATTGCAGACTGCCATTAAGAGATGGTGCTTTCTTTGCAAAAAACTTTAACTTGCATAGTTTCAAATAATTTTGGTGATTTTATATGGTTTTAAAATTTCAATAATTGTTCCTGGGATGTTGTACTTTTTTTTCTGTCAAGTTACAATTTGTACTGAAAATGTAAAAAAAAAAAAAAAAAGATGGATAAAACTTTAGTCAGTTTCACCATTCAGGTGTTTTACACCGTAAGATACTGCAAGTGTAGTTGTTTTTCTTATAATTTAGCTTCTCTGTTTTCTGTAGTTTTGTATTCCCTTTTTGGTCTTAGTTATCAGTATGGTATTCTGGTTCTACATAATTGTTTAATATGTGCATTGAAGGACAAATCCTGGTCCAAAATGACTCCAAGATTTCTCAGAGTGTTACTGGAGATCAAAGTAATCCCATCCAGACTAACTATGTGGTTCGACACCATGTACAGTGGGTATGGAAAGTATTCACACCCCTTTAAATTGTTCACTCTTTGTTTCATTGCATCCATCTGCTAAAATCAAAAAAGTTCATTTTATTTCTCATTAATGTACACTCAGCTCCACATCTTGACAGAAAAAAACAGAAATGTATACATTTTTGCAAATTTATTAAAAAAGAAAAACTAAAATATCACATGGTCATAAGTATTCAGACCCTTTGCTGTGACACTCATATTTAACTCACATGATGTCCATTTTTTCTGATCCCCCTTGATTCTACTCCTTCATTGGAGTCCAGCTGTGTTCAATTAAACTGATTGGACTTGATTAGGAAAGGCACACACCTGTCTACATAAGACCTCACAGCTCACAGTGCATGTCAGAGCAAATGAGAATCATGAGGTCAAAGGAACTACCCAAGGAGCTCAGAGACAGAATTGTGACAAGGCACAGATCTGGCCAAGGTTACAAAAGGATTTCTGCAGCATTCAAGGTTCCTAAGAGCACAGCGGCCTCCATAATCCTTAAATGGAAGAAGTTTGGGACGACCAGAACTCTTCCTAGACCTGGCCATCCAGCTAAACTGAGCAATCATGGGAGAAGAGCCTTGGTGAGAGAGGTGAAGAAGAACTCAAAGATCACTGTGGCTGAGCTCCAGAGATGCAGTAGGGAGATGGGAGAAAGTTCCACAAAGTCAACTATCACTGCAGCCCTCCACCAGTCGAGACTTTATGGCAGAGTGGCCCGACGGAAGCCTCTCCTCAGTGCAAGACATATGAAAAAACACGTGAAGGACTCCCAGACCATGAGAAATAAGATTCTCTGGTCTGATGAGAATACAATAACAATAAACATATTGATGGTTTGGAGGAAGTAACTGTTAAAGTTAACTCCAAAAGATCAGCTGGTGTAAGAAAAAATTTGTCTAAACAAATACCAACAGTGCTGAAAGCAGGTGAAAATGAAGATAAGTCTTTGAGATGGTTATGAAATTTTTTCTCTAATGTCTAAAATTTTATTTGTAAAGAAATCAATGAAGTCACTACTAGCTAAAGTGAAAGGAATACTTGGTTCTACAGAGCTCTGACTCTTTGTCAGCCTGGCTACAGTGCTGAAAAGAAACCTGTGATTGTTCTTATTTTCTTCAATTAATGAATAAATACTCTGAGCACTCACACAACACATTTACACCCATTCATACAAGCATTTCCATGTGTAACTAAGCTAAGTGCTTTAATTGTCTAACATTAGCACACATTCATATTCCAACACTTGCATCAGAGAGCAACTTGGAGTTCAGTATCTTACCCAAGGATACTTTGACGTGCTGCAGCCAGGAATTGAACTGCCAACGTTCCGATTGGTGGGTGACTTTCGCTACCTCCTGAGCTACAGCCACCCTTTTATAATAGTCAGAAGACGTAGCATTACAGAGGCTTTTTTAGAGAGCAACAAACTCTTTTTTTTTTTTTTTTTTTTTTTTTTTTTTCCATATATTACATTTGTCGATTTACCATAGATAATGGTCTCAGTTAAAGTGTCGTTGGTCTGGGGCCAGACCGAACTAAAGCCTGGCTGGTGGAGGGAGGACTCTACGGGGTGCTCGTGCTCTGGCTGGTCCAGGGCTGAATGGGACTGACTGAGTAATGTATATTTGACTTTCCATCACTGCTTATCTGCAGAACATAAAGCTCAAGATTAAAAACACAGATAACAAATATTCCTTTACAAGGAGTCTTATGCAACATGCTGTAGTAGGTATTTGAGGTATTTGAGAGTAGCACATATTTATCTCTATCCCCACTTCACATAGTCATATAGCACAACATGTCCTGATTATATACATCTGTTAAGGCTTTTCCTACTTGAGAATCCAGTGAAGGTTGTTTCAGGGTCATCACCAAGTCTACCTTTTGGCCAAACCTGACAGGAAATTGCATGACTGTCTTTAGAAGAAGAAGAAGAAACAGCCTTTATTGTCCTGCAAAGGGGAAATTCAGGTGTAACAGCAGCAAAAATATAAAAACACAACAGGACAAGATTAACAATACTAATACTACTACTACTAATAATAAAATAATATATACTGTACAGTATAGTACAGTATACTGTAAGTTATATACTGTACAGCAGGGCTATTCAATTAGCGGCCCGGGGGCCACATTCGGCCCGCGGACCCCCTTTGACTGGCCCACCCCCCGACTGACCCAACGTAAGCTGCAAAAACGCTATTAAATCATATTTGCTGTGAGAGTTTTAAAAATTCCCGCCCTTCCTCTTGTATTTGAACGCACCGCTTCCGGTATCGTAGCAACGCCAGCCCAGAATACTCTCTCCAAGTACGACAACCGCGAAAATATGTCACTGACAGGTCAAAAACGTAAAATTGACAATGAAAATCGTCATTTTAACCCTGCTTGGACTGATAAATGTGTTTATTTTACCCCAAAGACTGAACGCATTAAGTCAGCATTACTTTGAATATGCAAAAGAAGCTTTAATTTTACAGTTATTAAGTGTTCACTTGGTGCAGTTTCTTTTGTTGAAATATTCAATGCACTGCCTCAGTTGGCCATTCTAGTTCAACAAATGCACTTTTGCAAATACATATAAAATGTTATAGAAGACTTTACTGTTGCAAAAGGTTGTTATTATTACATTGTTTTGTTTTTTTAATTAAACATATGTGTGGTGAAATTTGCCTTGTTAAAAATATTCTAGTCAAGGTTTGGGCCAAATGGTAAAATTTGCAATGCACTTGAATTATTTTGCTCATCAATAAATGATGCAGTATAAAGCCTTTATTGTGAATTCTTTTATTTATTTTTATGATTTAGTTCAATTGGTAGCATATTTAGAGTTAAGTCTCAAGAAATAATGTAAGTAGGGGTCTTCGGCCCAGTGGCATCTCAAAATTTTCAAATCTGGCCCAGAAGAAAAAGTAATTGAATAGGCCTGCTGTACAGTATAGTACAGTATATAACTTTACAGAACTGTAAAGTTCTCGTGATTAAAACCTTTATAAATATTGATAACAATTTAAACCAAAAAATTATCGTTCCTGAAGAACTCGCTTAATACCTGTTTGCTGTGATGTAATCCTGAAGGTTGTGTTGTTACTTTGGCAACTCAGCTTTCTGTTTTTCCACTGTAGAGAAACTGTCAGTCCGTGAAGGCAAAACATTAATTGTTTAATACCTGTTTCAAACAAACCTAATGATACATTTGGAGCTTAAAGTACTTATGTGAAATTAAATTGCTGTGAAATTCAAGCTGGGTGGAGAAAAGCATACAAGGTTGGTAAACAGAGCAATGAAGTGATGCATGGAGTCAAAACAAACTCCAGAGTATGTTTTTTTTTTATTGTTTTTTTTGTTTTGTTTTGTTGTTTTTGGTGTGTTTGCTCAGAGTACTGAGATGTAAACATGAAAAAGTGCATATAAGTACTGGTCTCAACACGGGAAGGCTGACGCTACAGGCTGGCATTGAATAGAAGTGAGGATCTTATAAGGCAGGTATGTTACACATATTCCGATTTCCTTCCATCTTTTTTTACGGATCTGCCAGTCACTTTGAGTCTTGTCTTTCCTACAGAGATACTAAACATCACCATGAAGCTGCTGGCTGTGTCTCCGCTTCTCTTGGCAATAATGACTCTGACCACTGTTGCCGGTGAGTATAAAACTATATTAATAGTATCATACTGTATCTTGAATATGTAAATCAGCTTTATCAAACTGTCCAAATAATGTCTGTTTTTAAATAAGCGTCTATTTAAAAAGAGTCAGTTGAAAGATGAAAATGACACATTTTAAAATCAGAATTTTTGGGAAAAAAATGGAAACTAGAACCTTAGTTTAGAGGGAAGTGGACCATCTTTAGATCACACGTTATCTTTTCTTTGTCTGCAGGAGAATGCTGTACTGAGAACAAATTCCCATCCTGTCCTCCTGGTTGGACCCCCTGGTTGGACCGATGTTTCTACTATGTTGCCAAACCCATGATTTGGGGTGATGCTCAGGTGAACAGTAACTAGATCTTATGAGTTACTGTGAATGTGTTTTTTTGATACTTTGATGTTTGGATAACACCTTATAATAATCAGTTCTTTATAAACTGCACATTTGTAATTCATTTAACTTTAGCAATTTGACATTTTACAGTAAACAAATAAATAGAAAAATATATACAAGTCTGGAGTCAAAGGTTTATTTTTTCCTTCCAGTTATTGTTTTGAAAATTATATGAAAGCTTTCAATAACCACTGAAATACTGCAAATAGTTTTAGTAAATGTTTTTTAGCTATCAGCGTCAATTGGTCACACAAAAGAAAAGAAAACATTACTAATCTTTTTGTTTGTTTAAAGTTAGAATGTCTAATTAAAATTAATTTCATTAAAATCAGTAATTTATTGGTAAGGTTATTTATTTGTATGTTCATTGGTATTGTGTAGTCCTGAAGGTTGTGTTGTTACCAGTGTTAATTTTGTTGACGAAATATTTTCGTCATAGTTTTCGTCGACAACCCTTTTTTTCATGACGATAACGAGACAATAACTAAATGAAAACTACCTAAAATGATAAAAACGATAACGAAATTAATTGACACTTTCATCAATGAATGAAAATGAGACGAAAATGCTTGGCTGAGACGAAATCCAATCAGAACTTGTGAAAGGGTGGGACAAGTTAGGAAAACATCCAATCAAACGCACAGTAGCGCAAATTTGCTCTAAACCCAGGAAGGCCAAACTAGCCTGTGATTTGTCTTTATGTCAGATAGAACTAAGTTATGTAAACAATGTCAGCAGGGAGAAAGAGAAGAGCCGATGTATGGACACATTTGTCCTTTGACGTTGTGAGAAACAAAACGATGTGTAAACCATGTGGGGCGACTATCTCGGGTAAAAACACGACAAATCTTAAACAACATTTGCAAACCAGTCACCCAGATCTCCATGCAAAGGTAAGCATTTTAATGTCATGCAGGGTAAAGTGTTTTTCCCAGTTTAGCGTTTGTGTTTAGAGAAAATCTCCACACCGCGGTGTGGAGATTTTCTCCTTTCCTAATCTTAGTCCTGAACACTGCCCTGTACCTTTCAGAGCATTTCCTGCTGTAAAACGCTCCTATTATCTCACTAAGGTGGTGTTAATGTTCAAGTGTGTGGGAAGCAGGTGAAACGCCAATGTTAATATTATTAATAATATTCAGTAACTTTTAATAAATGTTTAATGTTGTGTAAGTGTGTATAATGACTAATTCAAGGGAACTGAAGAAAAAGCATTTACATTTTACACCCATTTATATTTTAGTCGACTAAATCGACCTTAGATTTAGTCGACTATATTCTTATGATAATTTCGTCGACTAAAACTAAAACTGTTCAAATGACTAAATTATGACTAAAACTAAATTACATTTTTGTCAAAAGACTATGACTAAAACTAAATCAAAATTTGCTGTCAAAATTAGCACTGGTTGTTACTTTGGCAACTCGGCTTTCTCTTTGTCCACTGTAGAGAAACTGTCAGTCCATGAAGGCAAACCTTGCATCTGTGCACAGCCTCGAGGAGTACCAGGTGATTCAGAAGGTGATATCTGATGCCAGTAAAGCAAGTGACTGAACATGGATTGGTGGTACTGATGGCCAGCAGGTATGCCACTTATAATTGTTCAGAGTGTGACAGTCTGACGTAAGAGGAGTCTACCTTTTGAACATGTTACTTTGATAACATTGTCTGGATAAAAATATTTATATTCTGGCTGTTGTTATTATTATTATTGTTATTATTATTATTATGCATGTTTTCTTCTGTTTTCAAGGAGGGTTATTGGTTTTGGATGGATGGGACTCGTCTCATATACGCAAACTGGTGTCCGGGAGAGCCTAACAACACTTCTGGCAATGAGAGCTGCATGGAGATGAATTTTTCAGGTAAATTTTCAATGAAATCCTTCAAAGTATACTATAGAGCGCTGTGAAGTTTTATGGTGGCTGTGGCTCAGGAGGTAGAGCAGGTCATCTAAGGTTGGTGGTTTGATTCGTGGCTGCTCCAGGCTGTATTTCAAATTATCCTTGGGCAAGATGCTGAACCGGGAGTTGCTCCTGATGTATTCACTGGAGTGTGAAGGTTAGGTAGAAAGCACTTAGATGTGGGAAAAAGTGCTTGTGTGTGTGTGAATGCAAACATTTTTGTGTTCAAGGAGTGCTCAAGGAGAGCAGAAAAGTGCCATATAATAACTATTCCATTTGTGAATGTTGAGGAGAAAAACAGTGTTGATGCCACTCCCAATTACTCAGATAAGTAGTTTTTTTGTTTGATTTTTTTTTTTTTTTTTTTTTTGTGGCAAAGATTTACTGTATGAAAGAAAGGAAAGTAATACAAATGATGTATTCATCATTTTTTTTCCCCCCCTTTTATAGATATGTTTGTGTCCTTGTGATCTGGGTTTCAGTTTATTTTTGGTTCTTACAGGAAACAAGTGTATGAATGATCAGGGCTGTTCCAGCAAATTCCCATCTGTCTGTGTTGGGAGAATCTGATGTTTCCTGGGCTGACATGAAGGCATGGACACCTGACAAAGAAGCAAATATTCACATATCACCCAAAACATCTGTTTTTACATCTTTATTTTCACATCATATTTCTGTATTTCAAGCACCAAGTGATGTAACCTGCAGTTGCATGGTGTCTTTTAAAATGTGCAAATCAAATTTGTGATGTTAAAAAAAAAATAATTTCCCAGAATGAACTGTTCTTTCTCATCTTCTGTATCATTAAAATGTTAAGCATTAAATCAAACTGGTTGGTGAGTTTCTGTGCCACTGTGTACTGCCAGTAGTTCATGTAGTGCAGATTTAACTCCAGAAAAAGACTGAACACAATTTAAACATCAAATATTAGTCAAGTAAATCAGTCTTCTATTTATGCTTTTCAGGGTGATGGGGAACTATCCCAGCAAGAGGCAAGGTACACCCTGTACAGGTCGCCAGCCTGTCGCAGGGCTAACACAGAGAGACAGGCAACCATTCACACTCATGGGCAATTTAGAATAATTAATTAACCTAATCCCCCTAACTGCATGTCTTTGGACTGTGGGTGTAAACCAGAGTACCCAGTGAAAACTTACACAAACACGGGGAGAACATGCAAAGCGGCTAACCCAAGCAGCACTGCTAACCACCACACCACTGTGCTGCTCTATCTATTTTGTCTTTACAGCTTTGCAATGTGACAGCTTTTTATCTTCCAGATGCATCATTAAAACTGTGAACACAATTTAGTAAATGTAAACATCTATATTAAAACAGGGCAAAGCTTAAATCAGAGTTGTTTATTCATCTCTGAAAACAGCAAAGAGGTTAAGTTATAAATTATTGACAACTCATATTCAGTGAATCTCCTGAGACAAAGAAAACAAGTCTATTCGAGTGCAGATAAATCTGCACTCAACCCTCTTCCCACTGAAAAAACAAAAGTTGGATCCACAATGGCCGACTTCAAGAAGGCCACCATGGTCACCACCCATCTTGAAAAGTTTCCCCCCTCCCATATACTAATGTGCCACAAACAGGAAGTTAATATCCCCAACAATTCCCATTTTATTAAGGTGTATCCATATAAATGGCCCACCCTGTAGTTTCTCTGCTGCCACTTCTGGCATTACATGTGAAATTTACAAACCGCTGCTGATTATAGTAAATCTAATTTATCCAAGGTACATTAACATTAGTTGTGATTCAGGAGGAAACTGGATGCAAACCCTGCTGCTATTGGGTTCTGTGCCTTGAACTCATCTGGTACCATCCATCCATCCATTCACTTCCGCTTATCCTGTTCAGGGTCGCGGGGGGGCTGGAGCCTATCCCAGCTGACAGGGGGCGAGAGGCAGGGTACACCCTGTATAGGTCGCCAGCCTGTTGCAGGGCCAACACAGAGAGACGGACAACCACTCACACCCATGGAAATTTAGAGTTTCCAATTAACCTAATCCCAATAAGTGCATGTCTTTGGACTGTGGGAGGAAACCAGAGTACCCGGAGAAAAACCATGCAGACACAAGGAGAGCATGCAAACTCCACACAGAGAGAGAGGGAGGGAGGGGCCTGGGCCAGGCCTTTTTTGAACCCAGGCCTTCCAGATGTATTCTAACTGTGAGGCAGCAGTGCTAACCACTGCACCACCGTGCTGCCCAGCTGCTCACGTGGTACACCTCGTGGAATTCCAGTTGCATCTAAATAGACATCTGCATCAAAGGATCCCTTTGCAGAGTGATGTTTCACTCTATGAAGTTCTGATTTCAATTGTTCCAGATTGTCTGTCTGTAAGATAAAGAAAGGTAACACAAGTTTAACAAGGGTGCACATGCCACTGAAATGGGCGGGTAGGGTAGGGTAGGATGCAACTTTGTCCCCCCCACAGTACCACCACACATCCGCCAGGGCCGTCGTCATGGAACCGAACCATACGAAATCAAATCATTAGACATGCCTTCAGTGAGGTCAGTGACATTCACACACTGGGAAGTTAGATTCCCTACAGACGTAGCAGTGGCATTTGCAAGCGTGAAGCAGTTATAGCCTCCTTTTCGTAGATTGCAGATAGGAGGACTGTTATGCTTTACTGCTAGAAAGAGATAATAGAGTGAGTTACAATTATCAGGTGGTGCACTGTATTTTGGAATAGAGAACAATTTAATCATACATCTAAGGCCTTCAGGGTTATTAGTCAGGTTTAAAGGGAAGGGTGCAATAACCATATGAGGTCTAGCCACAGAACAAGCTACACAATTGTTTTTCTTCAGACATTCAGCAGAGTAAAGCATCCATACTGGCCATCTATTCCTGGTGCCATGCTTGTTTCTAGAACAACACAGTCCTCTAAGGTCTGCAGATCTACATACTGAACCACATCTTTCCCCACAAGTGCAGTACTCTGGTTTGCTGCAGTTCTAGACACTGGTGTACCTATTTTGGTGTTTCTCTTTGATGCAATTACAGTAAACTTCCTCATCATATCAGTTCCATTTAGTTTTGCTCCTATATAATAGGTTCCTGAATATGAACTTTTAAGGTTCTGTATGGTTACAGTTACATAGACACATGAGGCTTGAAACCAAATTCCACAACACATTTAGAGGTTCTAATTCTGGAAAACCTGCTGTATTTGGAATGTCCCAGCTAGGTCCACCCCAAGTCAGAGCGTGCAAACACATTTGCCCATTTGCAGGGTGGGTCCCAGAGATACCGAGGTGTCTGGTGTCTGATGTTCATGTATGGTTTACCATCAGCTGAGCAGGCGTCCATGGGTCTGAACTGAAATGTCACAGTTTCCCTTTTGGTTCCAAACATGCTGACTTCTTTTCCACAATCTGAGCCAGTCTCTGTTGGAAAGTAGATGTAAAGCAGGACAAACAGAAAAATTCCACACGCCATTTTGCTGTCCCGCAACAGGTCCCCTAAAAGGCCCTTGGTATTGTGTACAATCTTCACTGGGTTGAGACGACCAGTCCCTATTGGTTCTGACCCCCTTTGTACCTCAGCCTGGGTGGGACCTTTTAACTCTCCCTATGGGTGTGTGCAATTTTACAATGTGACAGGTGTTTGCTCTCTGCTGTCTTTACTGCTATAAGTGTTAAGAGAAGTACCTTGCCAGCATAAATCTGTCCAACTTTTCCTCTTTAGGATCTTGAAGAAGTCTCCTGGTTTCACTGTGGTGGTTCTTTCAAAAGGGGTTAACCCTTTATGAGTTGGAGTGATTCTCATATGCAGCATTACTAATGGAAGACAGTCAACCCAGGGTTTTCCTGTTTCAGTCATGTTATATTAAGTGGTTCCACAAGGCCTGCTGCCTGGGGACGATAAGCAAGATGATATTTTAAATGTATTTTTAAATGTGCAGCCATGTGCTTTATTATTTCATTCACACAATGTGTACCATTATCTGAATAAATATATTGTGAGATTCTAAACTTGGGGATATAACTCCCCATTAATATTTTTGCAACTGTCAATTCATCAAGGTGAGCACATGGAAATGTTTCCAGTTTCCATGCATTCAACTTAACGAAGTCCATGTGTATTTGCAACATTGACCCTGTGAGTTATATTTCTGATTTGTGAATCCATATGTGATAAAGACTTTATTTACCATTTGATTCATTCCCCCTTGTGATTCATGGCTTCACTCATGCATCACAATAGCAGCAAATTTAGATAAACTCTTTGGAAGAACTGGTTTATTAGTTTTAGGTCACACATATAAATTTTCTGGTGAAAGTTTCAGAACATCATTCTGCCATTGCTGTTGTTCTATTTGTGGTGCTGATTTTTGTGCATCAAGCAAATGCCTTTGTTTAGTGCTGATTCTGTGGGTGTGTTTAAATAATGACTGTGTGTGTGTGCTGTCTCTTCCTGTTGGGCTGCTGCCTTGTCTGCAACATCTTTTTTTTTTGTTTGTTTCGTTTCCTGTACATTTACAACTGGCTAAGGCCTGTGGCAGCTGAACGACTTCCAAAAGACTCAATATAAGGTCTTTATGATTAATAGGTCTTCCAGTAGAAGTTATAGTTCCTCGGTTTCATCAGTGCTTGGCGAAAACGTGGACTGAGAAAAAGGCGTACAGGCTATCAGTATAAATTGTGACTTTTTCTTTTCCTCTGCCCACTTACAGGGTTCATTTGTAAGAAAATTTTATTAAAATCAACAATATGGACATCAACTAGTACCATTATATCATAGTTATCACTGATCACAATAACAGTTGAAACAGAGATGAAGATATGAGACTACACTCTGTAACCCTATCATTTTTTTTTTCAGTAACTTTATCACTAATTCTTGCATCTGTGTTTCATGCCTTCTTGCATTGCTATTACTTTCAAACCTTAACTGACATTTACACTTATCAGATGCATTGCAGAACATCTAATCACTGAAAAATCATCCTAATAATTGTATCTAAAAAAAAAAAAAAAAAAAAAAAAAAACTGGTAAACAACAAAATATCACCATTCAAATTACAAGAATCTACCTTTTTGTCCTCTCCCTCCTTCTGCTGCCATATGACAGACAGATACACTTAAATGTTCTGGTACCTTTCTCATTCTTTAATGTGCACAATAAGCAGGACCTTACTTTTGGTAGTTTTAGTATTGTTGCTATTTTAATTATTTATTAATTATTATTTTATTGGTTTTCTTCAGAGGTCTTTAACCTCTAATGGAAGAGTACTCTATTCCTTTTTCTTTTTTCAGAGGACTTTTTAAGTTCTGATGGTTCATACTCGCACAGTTTTAGCCTTGTTATGACCAACAGTTACTGCTGAGTTATCAATTAAAAGCAACCTTTGCTGGCTCGTCCTTTGAACGTGATGACAGATGCTGTCATATCAAGATTAACGCAAAAGCGGTAGTTACACAAGCACACCCATTTAATGCCATTACCTTAACTGATTTTTAATTCAATACTTGATCACAAGCAGAGAAATATATTTCTCTTAATCACTATGGTATGTTATATCAAAGCTAGAAAATACAAACAGTAAACAAAAGATTAATACTTATCTAAATTTTCCTAACAGCTTATTAGGCTGAAATGTGTTAATGTTCATAACAGTATTCATAGGTGTACAATAATGGGTGTAGGAGTCATCTCCCAAAAGTAACAGGCAGCAGTAACGCTGTGTCATGAAACAGCTGTGTGGCAGGCAGGAAGAGGAACCCAGTGCAGGATACACAAGGCAGAGGTAAAATATAAACTCAGCTTTATTTACCAGTGTAGAACAGAAGGCAGGGCTGAACAGAACCAGTCCAGGTTAACAAAAAATAACTTGCCTTAGATTCCAGATACAAGAACACACACACAGCAGGAGAACAAGGATGAGGCACAGAAAACACAGGACTTAAACACACCAGGGGATAATGAGGGGAGTGAAAACAGCTGGGAACACAGGTGACGCTAATTACCTTGAGACCAGGGGAAGCAAAACTGAACACAACACACATGGACCAGACGCCTATCAAAATAATACAGGAAGTGAAACGAGGGAACAAAGATGCAGACCTGACACAGAATACTGGGAAAACACAAGGAGCTAGAAATAACAAACTAAACCCCACAACCAAAGAAACCCAGAACAGACCAAATAAAGCAAAAACAAAACACACAGGGCCAAAAGGACCCCAGACCATGATACTCTGCTCTGCAAGCAGTGACATGATACCCTGCTCTGCAAGCAATGCGCAAAACATTGATTTACTGTAAAGAGATATATTTAACGGAAACAATGGCATGTCCATTACACATAATTATACAATATAAACATTTCATCAACCTGTAATTTTTTTTTAACAGTTGGCTTTTGTATATTATTCAGCAGACTGAACTGCTCTTTCTCATCTGCTCTTCTTCCCACATTTCAAAAACATCCTTTTTTACTGCCTCTTGTAATTTTATATTTAAATTCATATCATCATGCACGGTGACTCAAAAGGAGTGTATAAAAAAGAAAAGAAAAACTAGAACACGCAGTAGAGCACATACCTTGCCTCCCCAATACTGTTCCAGTACTACACTACTGCAATAGATACCATCCAGTGTTGTAATGCGCCATCAGGTTCAGCTATATTTTGGTGTTAGTTGTATGTCACCAGCTTTATTTCTTACTGTACATAAGTGAATTATTTTTTGAACCAACTCAGCTCAACTATGCTTTTTTATTCATTCCAAACATGCATTTCAGCAGTTAAAGGAAGTTAATGAAGTAGGTTGAAAACCTAACGAAGAGAAACACTAATTCACATTAAATGTACAGAAGTGTGTCCAAACGTTTGACTGGTACCGTATCTCCTGATAAACCACATAAAGCAATATTATTACCAGCATCCCAAACAGCCAAGAATATTTGTGTTTTATCCTTACAGTTTTTAAAGGTTTTGGAAATCAATCATGAATTTAATTATTCCAAAGTTTTAAACTCATGGATTTCATATTAAAGCAAGCATGTACATCAGTTACTTTAACAGACAAAGCTTTCAACAAGACATTTAAAGTGTGGCAGGTTTGGTTTGGTTTAATTTGCCAACAGGTAAGCTTCAGGCAAATGGTACATTATCAAAGACATGCAGTTATTCAGTTTCTGAGCTCAACATTTTTTCAAGGATTCTCGCTACAACTCGTATTAGAGCAAATGGTCTAAAATATTTTTTTTTTTTTTTTTTTTTTTTTTTAAATCCTGTCATGTCTGGCACTGTTTGCAAGCAGAATTGTGATCTGAATGCATTGTTGTGCCAAACATATTTATTCTTCCAAGATAAGCTCTATAGAGTCTCTATAAGCTTTTCTTGTTAATGTTTTGTGTTTTTGTTGTTTGTTTGTTTGTTTTATTTCATTTATTTGTGTACATATACATTTAATTCCAGTGGACAGGCTGGGGGAGAAGAAGAAGAAAAAAAAAAAAAAAAAAAAAAAAAAGAGAGAGAGAGGGGAGAAAACAGAAAAAGAGGACAGAGCACCACTACACTAACCAAAACAATTCAAATGCTGCAACTGCAAAAAAACCAGAAAAAACACAACATACCAAAACAGAACAAGCAATACCTGGAAAAATAACTATGTGGAAAAGGCACAACAAAATGAAGCATGGTTGTATAAGAACAACAATTTTGTTATGCTGTAATTGCGTTAGTGTCTTTGTCATGAAATGCACTTACCAACGAGGGCAGAAAGCCGCCGCTCCGCCCACAAGGAGCCAGAGGCAGGCAGAGAAGGACCCAGGAAATCCGAGCCATCCGCAGCCCATCAAGAGCCACGAAAACCCGCGGCCGCACATTCCAGCGACAACCGCATACCCACCCCAGCAGAGGGGAGAGGGAGGTCCCAGATGGAGCCCCCCCAGTCGAGGGGCAAGGGCCCCAGGGAATTCGAGGCATCAGGAAACCGGCCCCCCCAGAGGCCAGCCCCCCCGTGCAGGCTGGCGGCAGGGCCCCAGGGCCCAGGTGCCCAAGAACCGCCCGACATACCGCAGAGCCCCCCCCCACGCCGGAGAAGCCCAAGCCGCCCCGGCCTGCAGCCCCCAGGAGAGCAGGTCGACACCCACGCCAGAACATCCAGCCCGGCCCAGGAACCCCAAGGCACCCACACCCCGGGGAAGCGGGGGACGCAGGAGCGACCACCGAGAAGCAGCCGGGAGGCAAGGCACAAGAAGGCCCATATTCAGGTCCAGCCATGCACACACGTATGCACACACACACACCCACATATGCTCATGCGCACACACACACTCACCCACATATGCTCATGCGCACACACACACTCACCCACACACACACACACACACACACACACACACACACACACACACACACTTACCCACCCAAATACACCCACGAGGACTGTGACAAATGCACATTTATCCACATCTATCCACCCTCTGAGGCCAGGGCAAGTAGACACCCCACCCGGGCCAACAGCGACCCCACGATGCTGCCAGCCCGGCACCCGAAGCACCACCCGACTCTCACCCCGGGCGAGGTGCAGGAAATCCGGGTGTGGGATGGCCCACCCCACCCCACCCCCCACCCAAATTATAAATGTTGAAGTGTATGGCTTCATGTTTGTGAATGCATGAAGTGTCTAAGATGTAGTTAAAATTGAGGGGACAGCTGTGCCTCAAGCATCCATGGGTGCTCGACCTCACCACCCCCTCAAAGCCCTTAATGTCTAAAGTGCCATTAAAATTGGGGGGCTGACGGTAGACTGGACCAGAGTGGGGTCATCACAGTGGCCCCCTCTCATCATCCCCATGCCTGCCCCCCAAGGTCCTATGTGTATCAGAGTGTATTGTCACTTGTAATGTCTGTAATGCAATTAAAATGGAGAGGCAAGTGCGGTTCCGCACGTGGCCTCTCCACACGACATGAAGTTTGTATATGTGTGTGTGTGTGTGTGTGTGTGTGTATGTGTGTGTGTGTGTGTATGTGTGTGTGTGTGTGTGTGTGTGGGGGGGGGGACTTATGACCAGGAAACCTGGAATAAGAGAGCCAGCTGTCCGCTGGCTCAGTAGGCACCCCGATTCCCCACACCCCAGCACAGGGCAGGCGCAGGTGGACCCGGGGCCCCGGTGACAGCACCATGGAGCACCGCAGCGCCCGAGATCGGCACCACAGCCCCTGCCACAGAGGGCAGCATGCTCCACTCCAGATACTCATTCACTCAACGAGGGACACAAACAAGAGACAAGACAACCTGGCCTGAATTGGGAAAACGGTGCCCCGTACACCCCAGCCACTCCACGACGGCCACCCCCACCACCCCCACCACCCCACGATGCAGGCACCTCAGAGCCCCAGAAGCGCGGACCGAACATCCCGACGCAGGCCGGACCAACCCACCCCACCCGGTGGCGCACCGGGGCAGCAGAGACCCCCCCAGCGCCAGGGGGGACCCACCGGCAGCCGGTGCGATCCCAGGGCCCCAGGCCCCAGACCCCACGCCCCGAGCCCCACAGAGAAGACCGGCCAATCCGGCCAAGGCCAGCAACCGGCCACACCCCAAGACCGTAAGGCAGCACCCACCCAAGCCCCCCACCACCATCAACCAGGACAAGCACACGGACGCCACAAGAAGGCAGACGCAGGATTCCAGTCCCAGGGGCTATCGGACACACACGGGCCCCGGGAGTCCGCCCCAGACCCGCCCACAAAGCACACCAGGAGCAGAGCCCTCAGCCAACCACCCCCGCTAAGTAATGGAGCTGATCAGTGGGAACCAGAGAGAGTCAAATTCATCCAATTGGTTTTTAGCAGAAGCAGACATTCTCTCTAAGCTAACATGATCTAATAGTAGATTTCTGTATTGAGTAATACACAGTTTATTTTTTGATTTCCAATTCATGAGGATAGTTTTCTTAGCGATACACAAGGCGGTAAGAACTATGTGTGATATATATGACTCCATCACTAATTCATTAACGTCACCTAAAATACACAGTCTGGGGGAAGTTGGAACACGACAGCTAAACCATGTAGATAAGTCTTCGCATATCCTCTGCCAGAACTTCTGAACAGGAATACAAGACCACAGAGCATGCATATAGTTCTCCTCTGAATTGCTTGTGCAGTGGGTGCATGTGTTTGAGTGTGTAAGGCCCATTTGGAACATCCTTTGTCCAGTATAGTGCGTTCTATGGAGAATTTTATATTGTATAAGTTGTAATTGGGGATTTTTAGTCATTTTGAAGATATTTGAGCATATTTCTGTCCAGAAGTTTTGGTCCGGGCTGATAGAAAGATCACCTTCCCATTTTGTAATCGGGAGGGAGACTGAATCATCAGTTTTTAATAATAATTTATATAATTTTGATAACAATTTGGGGGTACAGAGGTTTAGAAGTTCAGATACCCATGTAGGTATTTCTAAATTCAGTTGATTGAGATTAAATCTTTCCTGCAGGATAGATTTCAGTTGTTGATATTCGAGAAATCTACTGTTGCCCATTCCATATTTTAATATAAGTTCATGGAATGTCATAAGGTTTCCATCTTGGATAATATGTTCTAACTTATTTATCCCCTTATCACGCCATAATGGAAAATTCAGCATTTTCTTTTTCTGACAAATATCTGGGTTGTTCCAAATGGGCGTTAATTTACAGGGGATAAGTGAAGACTTAGTTATTTTTAAAAATTCCCACCAGGCTGACAGAGAGGTGTTAATACTAAGACTTTTAAAGCAGTTGTGATGCTTAATACTGGGGCTAATGAAAGGTAGATCTGAGATTTTTACTTTTCCGCAGAGTGCCTGCTCTAAATCCAACCATGGGTTGTCTAATGAATTCGATTTGATCCACTTTGAAATGTACTGCAATCTACTGCCTAAGAAATAGAAATAAAACTTTGGTAGTTCTAGACCGCCATAGTGTTTTGGCTTTTGTAAAGTTTTCAAACTAATTCGTGATGGTTTGTTTTTCCATAGGAATTTTGAGATGTTTGAGTCTAGTGACTTAAACCAAGCAACAGAAGGTTTATTAGGGATCAGTGAGAATAGATAATTAATTTTTGGTAAAACCATCATTTTAATGGCGGCAACTCTCCCCATCAGTGATATAGGTAAACTATTCCAACGTGATAAGTCATCCTCTATTGTTTTTAACAGGGGGATATGATTTAATCGTACCAAGTCTGAGAGCCTGGCGGAAAAATTGATGCCTAAATATCTAATATTTCCTGATTTTAGTGGAATCCGGGAGGTATTCTGAAAGTTACAATTCAAAGGCAAAACTGTTGATTTAGCTGAATTGATAGAGTAATCTGATATAGATGAAAACTTATCTATTAGTGAGATTGTCTTCAGAAGAGAGGATTGTGAACTCCCAAGGAAAAGTAATACATCATCAGCATAAAGGCTTATTTTATGATCTGTATTTTCAGTTTGAATCCCTTTAATATTTGCATGTTGACGTATTGCTGCTGCAAGCGGCTCAATAAAAATGATAAAAAGTGAGGGAGAGAGTGGGCAGCCCTGCCTGGTACCCCTCTGCAGATTAAAGCTTTGGGAAATAATATCATTTGTCCTAACACGTGCATTTGGAGAGCTGTATAGTGTTCTGATCCAGTTTATAAAGGATGAACCAAATCCAAATTTGTGTAGGACTGCTAATAAAAATTTCCAGTTTACCCTGTCAAATGCTTTCTCTGCATCTAAAGATATAATTGTGGTTTCTAATTTGTTAATAGAACAATAGTCTATTACGTTTATTAGTCTGCGTGTATTATTGGCTGAATGTCGACCCTTGATAAAGCCTGTTTGGTCTGGATGTATAATAAGTGGAGTAATATTTTCTAATCTTCTGGCCAGGACCTTGCAAATTAATTTAAGATCTACATTAATAAGAGAGATTGGGCGGTAGCTAGATGGGAGTGTGGGGTCTTTGCCTGGTTTAAGAAGCAGGCTAATGTTAGCAGAGTTTATATTTGGAGATAGTGTTTGATCATTCTGAATCTGAGTCACCATTCTGAAAAAAATGGGAGCTAGCTCAGACCAAAATTCTTTATAAAACTCAGCTGGAAAACCATCTGGGCCTGGGGCTTTATTATTTGGGAGATGCTTTAAGGCTTCCTGGAATTCAGACATTGAAAGAGGTGAATCCAGAGCTGCAGCCTGTTCCTCATTTAGTTTAGGTAGATTTATATTGTTAAGGAATTCTTCAATGGTAGCATCAGATGGATTAATCTGTGATGAGTATAAAGCTTCATAAAAATCTTTAAAAGAGTTATTTATTTGTTGTGGGTCATGAGTAATGTTACCAGTTGAATCTTTAATGGAATAAATAGCTGTTTTTTCTTTGTTTAGTTTTAACTGGTTGGCCAGATTTATTTCCATGCTCGAAGTTTTCCAAACGCAGTCTCTGCAACATAAATTGTGTCCTTTTATCAGTTATTTCATTTAACTCCAGTTTCAGTTTCCTCAGGTTCTTAATTATATGTTCTTGTGGTGAAGCAGCATAGGCTGTTTCTAAAGATTTAATTTTCTGTTCTAATTGTAACACAAGTGTTTTTTCTTTATTTCTCCTATGCGAGCAGTAAGATATTATTTTGCCCCGCATTACTGCCTTTCCTGCTTCCCAAAGAACACATGTTGATATTCCTAGCATATCATTATGTTCTAAATATGTTGCCCACTCTTTTTTGAAATAATTAATGAAGTCTTGTTCTTTAAGTAATGATGTATTAAATCTCCAGTTCCTGATTGGTGGTGTGACTCTTTTCTGTGTCAGAGACATAGACACCGGTGCATGATCACTGATCGTGATAGGGTGAATCTGGGTGTCTGTGATATCCGTCATCATGGAGCTGCTAACTAGAAGATAGTCTATGCGAGAGTGAGACTTGTGCACTGGTGAGAAAAAACTATAATCTCTCAGAGTGGGGTGATGTGAACGCCAAGCATCACAAAGACCAAAATCCTTCATGTACTGTTTAAGAATGTCTGCAGACTGCCAGTTCCTCTGACTCACTGCTGTACTGAGCCTGTCAATATCTGGATTAAGTACCAGGTTGAAGTCTCCTCCTATTATAAGTGTGGCGTCAGAGTGATCAGAGAGTGAAGTGAAGAAGGTATGGAAGAAGGAGGGGTCATCAACATTTGGCCCATATATACTAGCAATACATAAATCTATATTCTGGATGGATAAATTGAGTATTATAAATCTACCATCTGGGTCAATTGTAGTGTTGTTAATGTTAAAGTTTACCTTCCTGTTAATCAATATAGCTACACCTCTTTGTTTGGAATTGTAGCAGGCTGAGTACACATGAGGGAACTGTGGAGAGGAGAGTGTGTGTGCAGATGTTTTGGACACATGTGTCTCCTGTAGAAACACAACATCTGCTTTTAAGTCTTTTAACTGATTATAAATTTTTAGTCTCTTTTCCCTCGAACCAGCGCCGTGTACATTCCATGAGATAAACCTCAGTGTGCTCATGTTTAAACTAACTGATGGATTGTTGTGCGTTTACTAAAGATGGGTATGTGTGTGTATGCACATTGTATATTGGTGTGTGTGTGTGTATACGCTGTATGTTGGTATCTGTGTGTGTATATGCTGTATGTTGGTATCTGTGTGTATATACGCTGTATGTTGGTGTGAAAACTGCAGCATTGACAGTGAAGTAAGCATATTGTTGAGTGCAGAAAGACGTGAAAAAGGAAAAAGGCTAAAAAAGAAAAGTGATCTAAGTGAAACAGAACTTTGTAAACACCAAAATACCATTTTTAAAACTACAAAAGGGGAAAGAAAAACTACAACAGCAACAAAAGATCACGGCGCTATGCTGATTAATCCGGCGTTAATGATGCTATTTAGACAAATGAGTATACATTTCGAATACTAGTAGAGCAGAGACTGGAAAAAAACAAAAACCTCAGAGAAAGGTGTGGACACAGATCACCTGTTTGATCAGTAGAGCCATGGCGTTGTACTCTGGTCTCGGTAAAGCTGACCGTTAACATAAAGTTTATCCACCGCGATCACAGCCCGGGAGCCTCCTTGCATGAACTTCTTTCGGATCGGGAACAGGACCTTGCGTCGCTCCAGGATCTCTTTTGGAAACTGATCGTTGACGCTGAAGTCGGTTCCTCTCAGCTCCCGGCCGCGGCTCTTCACCAGCTCTTTTTGTTTGTAATGCTCAAATTTGGCCACGATCGGTCTGGGTCTGCGTCCGTCGGGTCGCTTTCCTCCCAGGCGGTGGACTCTGTGGAAGGCGATGGTCTTCACGGTGTCCTCGGGGAGCTTCAGGTGGGTCTGAATGAAGGATTTCACCGTTACTTCTGGGTCTTCTTCAGCCTTTTCTGGGATGCCTGAGAACACGAGGTTGTCTCTCATGCTGCGGGCCTGGAGCTCAATAACGGTTTCCTTTATTTTTTTATTTTCTTCCGAGAGCTGGGTCATTCCCTCGGTGAGGGATTTCACCGACTCCCTGAGTGAGGCGTTTTCAGCAACGAGTGTTTCCACCTGCTGCTGACTGAACTCTACTGACTCCCGCAAGGCCTGAAACTCCTTGTGGAGGATTTCAACCAGGGCCAGGCGGGCGTCAAAGCTGGACAGTTTGTTATTTATGGACTCCAGAATGTCCACCACGTTGCTGGTTTGTGGAGAAGCTGCCTCTGGGGAGTCTTCAGGGCGACTTCTTTTGGTGGATGGAACTCCTTTGCTGCTGGAGGGAGTCGGCGTCCTGTCGTCAATATACACCTGTAAGCCGTCCAGATCCTCTTTGTCGTGCTCCAGAGTGCTAAAGTCGGAGAAAGAGAGAGAAAAAAAAAAATGATTAGAATTTTTAATTGCCTATGACACTGTCTAACAAGACGTTTGGCGGAGAAAACTAATCAATAGAGGTGTAGCAGTCAGTGACGGGCCGCCATGTTGGATACTGCCGAGATCTCGCGGGTTCTCACGTTACAGCATAGCCCGAGGCCTCCCAATCAATCAGTTTCAATCAACTCGTGTCTCGTGTAGTCGTGAAGTCTAAGTCGTGGTCTAAAATATTTAAAGATTTGAGATAACGAGATTACACACTTTTTATTATTTATTACTTTTTTAAAATTATTTTTATTTTTATTAAAGACTTAATAAAATGTCATGGAATGCAGGACTGAGTTGTGCAAGATTTGAGTAAATGACCACAGATAGTCACAAATACTACTAATATTAAATCCCTACAACAGACTGTCCAACGTGACCTGTCCAGGGTGTAACCTGCCTTTCATCCCATTACAACCAAGATGGGTTTCGGCCCCACCACAACTCTTAACTGGATAAGCACAAGAAAATGGATGGATAAAGGGATGGTAGATAGATGGAGAAATGCATGGATGAATTAACTTTAACAATGTATATTTTCCTAGAAGACACAGAAAAGCTTTAGTAATTGTTCAGTGCTTGTACTTTATGGAACTAATAAACAGTAAATACAGTATGTGAAAGTATTGACTAATACATGAGGAAGTTTTGTAATGAAGATCTTACATTTTTTTCCTTTTTCCCTTTTTTGTTCCTAGTTTTGTAACTATGTAATCCTATATAACTGCAGGTCTTAGAGCTGTTCCACACCTCTACACTGGAAGGCTGAAGCTACTTACCGGTCCCGAAAAAAAGGTAGGAGATGATATTCTATAAAAAAAACCTGGTAAAAATCCTTTCTTTAATGAGCTGCCAGTCACGTTGGGTCTTCTGTTTTTCCACAGAGATATTTAACATCACGATGAAGCTGCTGACTGCAGCTGTACTTCTCTGTGCAATGATGGCTCTGACCACTGCTGCTGGTGAGTATTGCAGTATAAAGTGTATCATATATACACGTGTGTGTGTGTGTGTGTGTGTGTGTGTGTGTGTGTGTGTGTGTGTGTGTGTGTGTGTGTGTAATGAATCATACAAATTAATAGTACATCTTGTGGATAACTATAATAAATCAAAAACTGATCAAAGTGAACATCTGCTGTTTCAATCCGTCCAGCTCTTCAAACTAAAAAGGCCAGCAAAGGGAGAGAAGGACTACAGCTTACAGGTCTGTGAATATTTTCCAGATTATCACTAAGAATATTTGTCTTTCTGTCATGCTGAACAGAAGTGAACAGAAGTACCTCAATGTACTGTATAATGGGCAGTTAAGTTTGTAGTACAAAGGGGTTGTCAGTACAGGCAGTATTTTTTTTAGGTTATTTAATAGAAAAAAAGGATAATGTACTCATAAATACCCATAGATTAGTGAGTAACTATGCTTTCCAACAAATTCATGCATTCTCATTAACTTATAATTATTCTCTTATAATTAATCTATTAAAAATATAATAATAGTAATAATAATAATAAAATAATATCTATTAAAAATACATAGGAGTGTTTGTGGAAACTGCCATGTTCCACCACCATATTTACTTCGCCCACTAGTGATGGGTCGGTCACGAACGATCCGGCTCTAAGAGCTGATAGTGAGCCATTTCTTTATTCTTGTCGTTTGTTCTTTTTGTTTTTTGGTGGAAGCTGCATGTGATTGGTTAAGATGTGTAGCAGAATCTGCGTGTATACATGGAACAACAGGGCGAGTCCACACAGATCAAACATAGAGGGAGCGTCTCCGGCAAAGTTTGCTCAGAAATCGGAAAGAGCAAGAGGAAGTGGTGCTTTACATAGAGGCTACATGCAGGGATGGTGAGGAAAAGTAATTCATTTTACACATTTTTTTAACTACAATCTAAGGAGCCGTTTGGGAGCCGAAAGAGCCAGCTCTTCTTTGGGAGCCAAGCCAAAAGAGTTTGGCTCTCTGAAAAGAGCCAAACTTCCCATCACTCTTGCCCACTGGTAGGTGGAGAGAGGTTATATTTTCACACCTGCATAACATGTATAAACATGCTCATTTATTCCCAAAAAGTAATTGACCCTCTCATCTCTGGATGGCACATAACAAAGGTGGGTATAAGCTAACATTATGCCAGCTGTTAGGTTAAAGCATGGATCCTCACATCCAGGCCTCGAGAGCTGGTGTCCTGCAGGTTTTAGATGCGTCCCTGATCCAACACACCTGAATCAAATGGGTGAATTACCTCCTCAGTATGCAGTCAAGTTTTCCAGAGTCCTGCTAATGACTTCTATATTTGACTCAGGTGTGCTGAAGCAGAGACACATCTAAAACCTGCAGGACAGTGGTTGTTGAAGCCTGGATGTGAGGATCCCTGGGTTAAATTGTCCTAAAAATCATAAAGGAAAGTTTTAAGCCTAATCTTAAAAATAGAGAGGGTGTCTGTCTCCCGAATCCAAACTGGGAGCTGGTTCCACAGAAGAGGAGCCTGAAAGCTGAAGGCTCTGCCTCCCATCCTACACTTGAGTATCCTAGGAACCACAAGTAAGCCAGCAGTCTGAGAGCGAAGTGCTCTGTTGGGGTGATACGGGACTACAAGGTCTTTGAGATAAGATGGGGCCTGATTATTCAAGACTTTATATCCACTTCAGATACAAGATTTTGAATAATCAGGCCCCACTTCATAATTTCACTAACGCTGGCTAACAGCAAACTAACAGAGGCCAACAGTGGCTAACAGCAGCAAAGACAGCTGTGCTTCCCTACAGAAAAGTTTAGGCTAGCCTCAACAACTCACCTCAGTATCACTGTCATTATTCAGAAGTGAGTTTCACTGACTCGACTCATATTGGACTCCTTTCACAAAAGTTTACAGCCTCCTTCAGAGTAAATAAAGGTGGAGGCTTCTCACCTAGCACTGACAACTGAGGTAAACAGTGGACTGATAATCTACACAATAGGGGAAAACTCCAGGGCAGATCCAGTCCTGAGTCACTTTGTGAGTACACCCATCACAGATGAACAGTGGCCAGAGTTTTAGAGGTGATTCGGGGGTTTAAAAAGTAAAATATAAAAAAAAAAGTACCTTACCTGTTATTTCCTAATTTATTTAAGTGTTGATATTATTCCATTATGTTGAAATTAGGGGTGGGACTTTAACGCGTTAATTAATTACGGGGAAAATAACGAATTAAAAATTTTAACACATTTTAATTGCACTTTGCACCGTGGAACGTTTCTCAGTGCACAAGTTCCAGGCATACAGATTATATCGACGCACAATGTCCAAATTCAGGGGCCTCATCGTTCGAAGGACCCCGGCACGTCCTTCGCAGCCCACGAAGACCGCAAAGGCCGGAAGTGAGCGGCTAGCAACCGTGAGTGCGAAGCACAGCTGTGTAAAAGCAGCTGGTTAAACGGAGAACGAACTTTTTCTCCATTTTGTGGTTTAATTTTAAATCTTTAATTCAAAATAAGCTGTTATTAAAACAAGCATAATACATTTCAACATCAAGGAATACAGCTGAGTGAATGATTAATTTCCAACTATATTAATGTCTCACAGCTCCCAGTTTGGATTCGGGAGACAGTTAAGCATCCAGTTATGATGCTTAACGTTAATTTCAGGAGTTTGCTTATCACAGGAGCACTTCCACCCTTTGTTGGTTTGTGTAGTAGACTGGTGGGAAAATAAACAAAAATTTGAAGTTTAAGCTTAGGTATATTGATTCATTCATCAACCAAACTTAAATTAATATTGGATAATAATGGATAGAACCTGGTTGATAGAGCCTGGTTGATCCATGATCTCCAGCACTGTTCTCATAGCACCGGCAGGCCTGTGGAAATTACTGAAAATGTTACAGGATTTTTCCAGAGTACATTTTTGCTTGTTTTCAGAAGAATCATCAGGAGATTATTTTGAGGAGCCAAAAATGACTTGTCCCCATGGTTGGAAGAAGTTTGGCAAGCGATGCTTCCTCTATGTCATCCATGCCATGAGTTGGGTTCAGGCTCAGGTAAAAATGTGGATTTACCATTTATTCTTTATGCACTGACATTAACTCTCATTGAAATCCTTAAACTTTTTGTTTACGTTTGAAATTCTGCTGTCTGTTGATCTCCGCTATAGAGAAACTGTGACCACATGGATGCAAACCTTGCATCTGTACACAGCTTCAAAGAGTACAAGTTCATTCAACACCTGATATTTACTTCTAGTCATACAAGCAAAGAAGCGTGGCTTGGAGGCTCTGATGCACAAGAGGTATCAGACTGATCATTGTACAAGACAGTCAAATGATTAAACAGTGTACTTTGATAATATTGCCTCTAATTTTTTTTAGGGTTTAGCTTGTTTTTAAATGTGTTTTGTCAAATGCAGGGATCCTCACATCCAGGCCGTGAGAGCTGGTGTCCTGCAGGTTTTAGATGTGTCTTTGCTTCAAAACACCTGAGTCAAATATAGAAGTCATTAGCAGGACTCTGGAAAACTTGACTGTGTTGGATCAGGGAAACATCTAAAACCTGCAGGACACTGGCTCTTGAGGCCTGGATGTGAGGATCCCTGGTCTAATGTAATGAAAATGTAATTTTTTTTCTGTTTTCTAGAATGGTTATTGGTTTTGGATTGATGGAACACAGTTCAGATATGCGAACTGGTGTCCTGGAGAGCCCAGCAACTATAGAAGTGAGCGATGCCTGCAGATGAATTATTCAGGTAAATCTTCAAAGAAATCCCTGATAGTGTGAAGTCCTATGAATGTTAAGGGGGAAAAAGTCAAAATATCCTATATTTTATTTTTGGCTGGGTGACTGTGAGGAGGAAATGTAGCGTGAAACAGAGGCCCCCAGTACACCACCAACCTGTTCATGTTTTGAATAGATTTTTCCATCTTGGCAACACAAAGCAAAAACCTCTGTGATTGGCGACTGCAGTCTTACACACCTCTCTGCCGCTTCCCTCCTGCTGTCATCTCCCCCCAAACCCCATCCCCATAGAGGCTGTTTCTTCTCCCAGACCACTAAAAGACAAACCCAAAATCAGCAAAAAATAAAACTTAAGTGTGTAAACTCACAAAGACAGAAATATATAACACCCTCAACTGCTCCAAAGACTAACTCAATTAAATGTGAACTATTAAACATTAGGTCTCTTTTGTCAAAGTCCCTGTTAGTAGCTAGCCAACAACTAGTGCTTAAGAGGCAGAGAGGGAATGTGGACAGCATATGCTTGTCTTTATTTTTATTTTATTTTTTTTTACATAAAACCCATTATTGCAGCCTGAGGAGTACAAAATGACCCCACTGGACTGCTTTTTAGTTTTAATATGCTTGTTTTCCACTAGTTATCCACTTTCTGACCAGTTAGCTAACATAAACTAATGTAAGTCTACCAGCGGTAACCAACCAGCCAACCCAGCGATGTCACTTTCTGTATTGGCACAAGATGGCACTACACATGCTCTAAAAACTGTAACTTGAAACACTTTTTTATTAAATCCAGCTTCACAGAGAGTGTTAAATCTATGACTGTAGAGCATGGCTTCATGGTGTAAATTAGCCTTTATACATGTAGTGTTTCATGTCCTCTTCAAAATTGATGTGATAGTACATTCAACAGGGAATGCTGACAGATATTATTATATAGAACAAAATATTTCTCTCAGTAAGTATGTGTGCATATAATCATGGTTTCAGTCATGCTGCTTTTTGGTGCTTACAGACCACAAGTGTTGGGATGATACGTACTGTTACACCCTACTCCCATCTGTCTGCGTCAAGAACATCTGATGATTCCTGGGCTGATATGAAGGCACGCTACAGCTGGCAAAGAAGCAAATCATCTTATATATTCTCAACAAATCTGTTTTTGCTTTTAGATCATCTTATATTTTAGTGTAATGCTACATTAGGAATGAAGTGACACATGCTGGAGTTGGATTGTCTCTTTTAATAGGAGGAAATTGAATGTATAGTGGGAAAGAATGCTTTTTGCAAATGTTTACTGCCAAGAATGAACTGTTCTTTATTTTCTGCATCATTAAAATCTTAAGCATTGAATCAAACTGATCACATTTTCATGGGTCTACTCTTCAGTTTCAAAGGCATCTAACTATAATTTAATCATTTTTGCAAACAGCTAGTCAAAAGTGAGTGTTTCCAAACTTTTGACTGATACTCTAGATTTCTGTGCAACTATATGATCAAAGAAGTTTTGTATTCAGTTCACCATAACTAAGCAGAAAAAGGTGAAAGACCAAAAAAAATATTTTCTTCTTCTGAATCCTTTGATTTATTGTTTTTTTTTAATCATTGTGTGTGACGTAGTGAGGACTCAAATAGATAAACAGTGTGAGGTGGAGTACAAACAAAAATGAGCCATTTATTCAGGCTGGAAGGTCCATTGGTGAGTAACACAACTGGAAACAACACAAGGATAACCACAGCACTCAGGACAGTCAGAAAACACAGTAGGACCAAAGTACACCAATAAGGCAGCAGTACAACACACAGACTGAGGGTTTCAATACACACAGGTTGATCAGGGGAAAGGGAAACAGGTGGGTAAAAAAACAGGTGCAACCAATAAAGAGAAACAAAATAAAGGAAGTGAACCTAAAAGCAAGACTCAAGGGACAAAAGATTACTAAAATAAGACGAGAATGCAACACAGAAATGGAAAATTAAAGAGAAACAAAAAGAAGCTTCTGACAGGCAATAGGCTTGTTTGCAAAGGAAGGGTCAAGTATGTAAATCAGAACTAGTTCTCAAACATTTTTACCTGGTAAAATAAAGGTTTAACAAAAAAAAACACCTGAAACACTTTAATTAAAAAAATAAGACATTTAATATATTAAAGAATCAGAAGAAATCTCACATGCATGTGGGGACTCAGAGGAAGAGACAGGCCTGTGTGTGTGCACTCTCTCTTTCTGAGCCCATCTTCCTGTCTAACCATGACATCTTTATACTGCCACTTATCTAAACAGAAACAGTCTGGGTGCTGTGAGTTGGCCTTGTCTTTGGTCTTGTTCAAGCTGGTTTTTCATGACCCAGATTTCTCTCATCAGCGGTGGAGCCATGAAGCACATCTTCTTCCTGAGGTTTTAATTTGTCATACAGAGCAATCTTGTCCAGATTAATAACAGAACATGTTGAGGTTGGTGATGTTTTAATTGTACGTACTGTGACCGAACCTCCAAGATAACATGAACTGAGACAGAGAAGTTCAGCACTTTCTTTCTGTTGCTCTCTGTCTAATGTATGATTTAACTGTTTATTACTTGGTTGAGCCACTGTTTATTAATTAACTTGCTGGAGTTTACTTTTAAACATTTGTCCCTTTATTCATTGATTAAAAAATAATCCCTAACATTTCTCCAGACCCTTTGATGTCTGTCACATGTGCTCAGAGTGAACCTGCTCTCATCTGTAAAAAGCACATCCATGGTGCCAGGCAGCGAGCACAGGACCCACTGGAGGATGTTAGCCAATCAGGCTACCCTCCTGAGGTCTGTTTCTGAGTGTTTGGCCAGAGACATTCACACCATTGGCCTGCTGGAGGTCATTTTGTAGCCCTGACAGTGCTCATCCTGTTCCTTCTTTCACAAAAGAGCAGATCCCGGTCCTGCTGATGGGTTAAGGACCTTCTACGGCTCTGTCTAGCTCTCCTACACTAACTGCCTGTCTCCTGGAATCTCCTCCATGTTCTTGTGACTGTGCTGGGAGACGCAGCAAACCTTGAGGCAATGGCACATGTTGATGTGCCACCCTGGAGGAGTGGGACTGTCTGTGCAGCCTCTGTAGGGTCTAGGTATCGCTTAGCCTAGCCAAATGGAAAATAGTGAAAAGATGAGGCAGAGACTAAAAGGTGAATGGCCTCCACCTGCAAAACTATTCCTGTTTTGGGGGTTGTCTCATTGTTCCCAGAATGTACCTGTTGTTAATTTCATTAACACCAAAGCAGCTGGAACTGATTAACCCCCCCCCACACACACACACACACACACACACACACACACACACACACACACACACACACACACACACACACACACACACACACTCAACTGACCAGATCAACCTTCCTTCAGTCTCAAAAATTCTTGAAAGAGTAGTTGTAAAACAGCTAACTGATCATCTGCAGAGGAACGGTTTATTTGAAGAGTTTCAGTCAGGTTTCAGAAATCATCACAGTACAGAAACAGCATTAGTGAAGGTTACAAATGTTCTTCTCCTGACCTCTGACTGTGGACTCATCTCTGTGCCTGTCCTATTATACCTCTGTCTAACCAGACACTTGATGTTTTTACCTTGGCTGACACTGTGAGGAATCTTGGAGTCATTTTTGAGCAGGATACATCCTCCAATGCTCATATTAGACAAATATGTATGACTGCATTATGCAATAGTTCTAAAATTAGAAACATCTTGTCTTGGAGTGATCCATTACTGTCAGGCTGTCCCAAAATCTCTTTGAAAAGCCTTCAGCTGATCCAAAATGCAACAGCTACTCTAGCTGACAGGGACTGACAGGGACTAGGAAGAGAGAGCAGATTTCTCCCATATTGGCTCCTCTTCATTGACTCCCTGTTAAATCCAGAATTGAATTTAAAATCCTTCTCCTCACATACAAGGTCTTGAATTATCAGTCTTGAATCCTGTTCTGTGGAACCAGCTCCCAGTTTGGATTCTGGAGACTGACCCTCTGTATTTTTAAGATTAGGCTTAAAATTTTCCTTTCTGATCAATCTTATAGTTAAGGCTGGATCAGGTGACCCTGGCCTTCCCTCCATTATGCTGTAATCAGCCTAGGCTGCTGGGGGGTTCCCATGATGCATATCATGAGTGTTTCTTTTTCACTTACCTGTTTTCACGCTGTGTTCATACACCGCTCTGCATTTAATCACATATCTTCTCTGTATCTGTTATCAGCTTAACTGTCTTGATTACACAAGCAAAATAAACATTTACATGTTTATTTTTTCATATAAAACAACAGAACTACAGTTCTTCTTTGTTCAGGGCGAAATTTTAAACCTAATCTCAAATGTTGAGAGGAGCAGAAGCTAAATACCTTGATAGTCACCTCTTCAGCAGTGTTTCTGTGTCATGGTCTTTCTCCTGAGTTCTCACATTTACTGAGTACCTGTCACTGCAATTGGGTTTGAATAGATGACACATTTGTGTATGAAAAGCAGGTGTGAGCACGAGTGAGTATTGTAATCTCATTGTAAATTGTAACAGACAAATTGTCTTTCCACACGTCTCCCCTGAGGACATGAAAAAGGAGCGCGTGCTTACAGAGCTTTACACCCAAAGCTATTAAAGCCAGGTTTATTTGCATTGCACAGTGCATGGTGCATACAGTTTGCACACACAATCTGTAAAGGACAGGGTGATATACATGACTGGAAAAGTCATGACAGTCCATCCAATGGTTCAAATGACATTTTCATAAAATCAGTGGATCACTGAAGCAACACAATCACAACAAGACAGTTTATTTTACTACAAACTTCACCCCCAAAGCTGATCTAGTTAACATCATTTGTAGGGTACATTTGGAACAACAGGTATGTTGATATGCTGCAACACTCAGCTGTATAGATCAACATGTGTGCAGAGATTTAACAAAGAATAACATTTACAAATTTATTCCATTAGTTTATTACAGAAATATTTCATTGTGTCATTATTAATGAACCCTGCTTCGACCAACTTTGAATGCAGTATTCAAATATAATGGATATTCAGCCTGAACATTGCCTGTTTGCTCTTTGTGTTTGTTTTACTGCCTTTCTGAGAACCTGTTTAGAGCGGGGAGGGTGAGGAGGTGGTGACAGGGATCTGCCAAAGCACGTATAGTGTTCTAGTCAAGGAGCATTGATTTCTTCAGTTCAGAACATGCTTATTGACTTCTATAATAATACATTAAGCAAATGACAGACAAGGAGGTTGGAAATAAAGATGTATGAATTATATCATAGTGCCTTAAACTTTCCATCATACATATACTTTTATACTATTAATTCAAGGCTATATCTAAACTACTGCTTTATTCACACATGCACTTGTCTTGGTTTAGTCCTGCAGTTGATTCTAGTTTAGTCCTGGATTTAGTCACATGTTTTGCCTTTTAATAATAAAAATCATTTTTTCCTGGGTTAATCTTCATTTTTGATTCCTTGGTTAGCCCTGTAATAATTGTTATTTCATTATAATTTATGCTTTTGAAATGTCACTTAGAAATACATATACAGTTTATTCTCAGGTGGTACTTGGCCTGAAAACTTTGACAACCTCTGGACTAATACAGCTAAAAATTATCCTTCATTGACTTCACTTTAAACCTGTGCTTGCTACTCCACAGCTGTCTGACATACTCAGTTGTGTTGCTTCTATTGCGTGTAATTCATGCGCCATATGAACATTGAAGCAGAACGTGTGATTTATCCAAGTGACTTGCACTTTGTTTTGATAAATAGCTGTGTATGTCCAGCTTTCTTTTCTTTTCTACCATCTCTGCTGTTCCCAGCTTGCTAGTTAGCAGCCAGTCACTGCATTGATTGAAGCCATACTTGTTGATGTGGTAGTGACCACGCCTCCAGTGCGCTTATTCATGAGGGAATTCTGCATGTTGTTAACCCGTTGTGTACCGCGGAGCACGGAGTGTGATTTTTCAATCAAAAATATCAGTAGGGACATAACAGTCATCGACTGGCATTGATTGGTAGATATGTGACCCTATCAATCCTGCCCAATTCTGCACCCCTGTAAAAATCTACAATATAAAGTCTGACCTCACAACACTCTCTACTCTGCAGTTCATTTTAAACTATGCAGCAATGGTAAGTCTGAGATACTCCAATCCAGTCCTTCACTCTTTGTTAAAACAACAACATGGGATTTTTCCTGCCCTGTGCAGATACAGCAGTGGTAACACCAAACAGCTGGGCAGGGTAAGCCAGGAAACACCTGCCACGATCACACACTTCACAGTATTGCTCACCTGAGGTGACATACTCAGAGTGTTAGAAACAAGGACCCCAGTAAACCATAACCACATGGCACAGGTTATAGCAGTGATGGTAGCAAAAGGTCTCAGCTTTGATTGGTCAACCCACTCCTTTCCTCCACCTCTGCCCCCTGGCCCTGAGCGAATCAGAGCACAGAGAACAGAGAGGCTGCAGAAAGATATAATTATTAAGGAAAGAGACAAAAAGAAGTACAATATGACACTGGTATTGTTAAGAGGTAATAAAGCTGTAGCAACTGTCAGTCCAACACATAGCACCCAAACACAGCCAATGCTGACGTTTCTGATCCTGAGCCCGCAGGTATTTCTTAGACTCATGTAGGTGATGGGGTAAACAACAGCCAGGTAACGCTCCACACAGGTGAGGACATGAAAAAACATCTCCCCATACCAAGCCATGAAAGAAACAAAATGTCCTACTATAATCATCAGTGAATTATTAAAGTACATGCCACAAATATCGCAGATACACCCCAATACCCAGATGAGCTCCATGGCAGCCATGTGGTATCCAAAGACATCAGAGTGATTTGATTTGTTAAAGGAGCGCTGCTGCCGCCATCGTTGGAAACCCAGGTAAAGGATGAAGGTGGACAGAGGAAAGACAAAGATGGCTTTCACTGCAGCAAAGGAAATGACTACATAAGAGCTCTCTGTGGAGCAGTGGTAGATCAGAGGACTGGAGATGGAGGAGGCATTAACTGACATATCCTCTGTTTATCTTGGCCTGAGAAAGAAAAAAAAAAAGAGAGACAAATAAGAAGTGAGCCGGAGGGGTGGGAGGGAAAGTTAGAGTAGCAGTAACCCGCATTTACTTATTGACTATTGTCCTGTATTAACATCACAGAAATAATCAATTTGCAAACTACATGAAGCATGCCCGTATATAGATATTTTGAGGTTTCTGGTCATAAAATTCCCATAAACAAAAAAAAAGAGGGAAAGAAGAGAAATAAGTAAATATTTAATAATATTATGAAAGTAACTCACCTTTTCAGTACTGTTTCTCTGGTGGTCTTCCTCCTGAGTCTTACAGTGTAATGAGTGACTGTGAGTGGGTTCTATTATATGACTGTGAGTGAAAAGCAGCTGTGAGCAAGACTAAGAGTAAATTTTCATGCAAACTTGTCTCAGAATTTCACAGTAAATTGCAAACAGGCAAATTTTATTTTCAATCTTCTGTTGACGGGACGTGAAACAGAGCAGCGTGTTGACGAAGCTTCGTGATAAAGTCCACTTCATTCATGTTGGACAGCTCACACGTTTTACATATTTCATAACACTTTTTTTTTTTTTTATAGCAGCCTAATACTATTTTTGTTATGTGATGGATTTCTTTATGTGCTTATCTGCTTAAAGCTGAGAAAACTACCTTTCTGTGTGGAGTTAGGAAAGGATTCAACAGCTCTGGCAGTAATCAGGTCTGACTGTGATGTATGAGATTAATAAATGAAATAGTAATTTAAAAAAAAATGTATTTTAGTATTTTACATTTACTTGCATTAAACATTAAAGTTTGTTTGATCTGAAATGTGCAAGTGAGGAATCAGGGAGGGAACAAATACTTGACTCAGCACTGTACAGGAAACACCAACAATCTAAATCAGAAGCAGATACTAAGTAACTAAAGTATAATTTTTCATGCTGATCTTCTATAATCATCCACTCTCCTCTATGTTTGACTTGGCTTTTCTCAGTGAACTGCTCCTTCCTGTAAAAGTCTTAATCGCTGAAAGAATCTTCTCTCTGTGTGCATGTTATGTTTCTGCAGGTAACATTTCTTTGTAAACTCCTTGTGAGGTCCCAGTAAATTGCTCAAAAGGCACCAATTCAATGACTTCAATTAGAGCAGCTGAGGTCCAGCACATACAGCTTCCTGTGTCAGCAAACGTGCCCATAACTCCTTAAAACAATCCTGACAAGGTCTAGTATAGAGGTATTCTAGCTACATAGTTCAAACTACCTTTTCTCCTTGGGTGTAAGCATATGTGTGTGTGTTTTTTATTTGTTTGTTGTTTATTTAATTTTATTTTCATTTCTACTGTAAACTTGGACATTTTACCACACGAGTCAAGTGGCCATCAGGCGAACAGCAGCTTTGGGAATTTATACGTTTGCTTCATTTTTCTGTCATAGAGGCTGCTGCTCACAGAGTGTGATAAGTTTAGAGTTTATAATTAGAGCTAATTATATAAACATGTCTTCATATTTTTATTGCTATTCTTTTTAGTATATTTTTTTTAAAGAGAAGACACAATTTAATATATGGATATAGTTTGCCAATTACTGTATTTGAACTTGTAGTAAAGGTATTTGACCACATGATGGGGATACAGTCAGCTTCATGAAGCCGTCCACGGCATCATGCAGAACACACAACTAGGCAGAGAGTGAGATGAAAGTTTGAACATGAGTTTATTAACTTAAAATCCACAGTAAAATACAGTGAAGCCAAATTTTAATTTAATTATGTCATTGAGCTGAATCAATTTATTTATTTTTTTAAATCTTGAAATTACATTAAATAACAGAAAAAATGCTAAATTCATTGATTTGATCATCTTTGAAAGCAACATATTTGCAATACCAATTAAACCCCATCAGTCTGAGGGGGGCACGTTGCTGCAGTCTCAATTCTGAAGCTTGAGTTTCAGTGTGGAAGGTGAAGGCGTGACACTGGTGATCAGGGGCGTGCTGGGGCTGAAATTCAGCCCGGGAGCTTGGTTTGGAGAGGCCTTTTATTCGATCGTACAACAGAGCAGCAAAAGGGGGAAAAAGATCATCAACCCCCCCCTTAGCTGGTGTCTCACCCTTCACCTCTCCTAATGGTGTGCTGGCTGGCCTGCAGTGTTAATTTTGACAGCAAATTTTGATTTAGTTTTAGTCATAGTCTTTTGACAAAAATGTAATTTAGTTTTAGTCATAATTTAGTCATTTGAATAGTTTTAGTTTTAGTCAACGAAATTATCTTAAGAATATAGTCGATTAAATCTACAGTCGATTTAGTCGACTAAAATATAAAGGGTGTAAAATGTAAATGCTTTTTCTTCAGTTCCCTTGAATTAGTCATTATACACACTTACACAAAATTAAACATTTATTAAAAGTTATGCAATATTATTAATAATATTAACATTAGCGTTTCACCTGCTTCCCACACACCTGATCATTAACACCACCTTACTGAGATAATACGAGCGTTTTACAGCAGGACGCTCTGAAAGGTACAGGGCAGTGTTCAGGACTAAGATTAGGAAAGGCTAATCCACCGCGGTGTGGAGATTTTCTCTAAACACAAACACTAAACTGGGAAAAACACTTTACCCTGCATGACATTAAAATGCTTACCTTTGCATGGAGATCTGGGTGACTGGTTTGCAGATGTTGTTTAAGATTTGTCCTGTTTTTATCCGAGATAGTCGCCCCACATGGTTTACACATCGTTTTGTTTGTCACAACGTCAAAGCACAAATGTGTCCATACATCGGCTCTTCTCTTTCTCCCTGCTGACATCGTTTACATCACTTAGTTCTATCGGACATAAAGACAAATCACAGGCTAGTTTGGTCTTCCCGGGTTTACAGCAAATTTGTGCAACTGTGCGTTTGATTGGATATTTTCCTAATTTGTCCCTGCCTTTCACAAAATTAAATAAGTTCTGATTGGATGTCCTCCCCGACAAGCATTTTCGTCTCGTTTTCATTTGCTGATAAAAGTGTCATTTAATTAGTTAATTTCATCATCCTTTTTATCCTTTTAGGTAGTTTTTATTTAGTTATCATCTTGTTTTCGTCATGATAAAAAGGCAGTTGACGAAAACTAATATTAATTTTTGAAAAATACACTCAGCTGTCGTTTTACCGATAAGAAAGAGAAGCGGAAACAGTTGCCATTGATAAGGTATGTTACAAACATCTTTAATAGTGAACAATCATTGGTTATGCCATAGCTGTTTATTTAGGAGCATTTGGACTCGGAAATGACGTCAGACTTAAAGCCCGGATTAACACCGCTGGGCTGTTGTGTTTGTAGCCCCTCCTGATGAAAAAGAGCCAGCTCCTGTCATTTACTTCAAAGAGTCAGCTCTTAGAGCCGAAACGTTCGCGACCGACCATCACTGTCTGCACCTGTGGCCGCGCGAGCGCTGCTGTGCTTAATTGGGTTAAAAAATAAAAATAAAAAATCTGATCACCAGCAGGTTCGGCCTGGAAACGACCGGCCGTTCGGGGAAACTCCCGAACCTCCCGATGGCCACCACGCCCCTGGTGGTGATGTCAGTCCTTTTGCCAACAGTCAAGAAAAAAGGTGGGGGCCTGGATTGATCTGTGAGCCACAGATGGTGTGGTCCTGCACGTATCACTGTCAAGGTAGTGATAGTGATACTGGACACTGACGGTGTGCGACATTATTATCTACCAGGAGAATTTAGTGACATCATAACAATAGTTGTGAACATTCCACCCAAGACAACAGCTGAAGTTCCATGTGAAGTTCTCCAATTGCTAGAAAACAGAATGAACATCTAGAGACGCTTTTCACAATTTCAGGAGACTTCAGTCATGTTTGTCTCTCCTCCCACCTGTCCTGACTGTCCTACCACAGAAAATAAAAGTCTCGATCTGCTGTACAATAATGTCAAAGAAGCTTCCAGATTGTTGAGTTTATAAAATGAAACTCAGTCAGTTCATGAAGTCTGATGCCCTCTCTGTCCCTGGTCCACCTTTTATTACTGTTACACAAGTCATAAAAAGGGTGGGAGTATTTTCTTCTGTCTTTACAGCTGTCAGGGGGTTATCTCCGTTTCTGACCTCAGCCTTGTGGTTATCCACGCCCACCCCTTCAGCTGCCTGTTTCCTCTGTTTGTGTTTTCAGTGATAAACAAAAGGAGACGATGTGCACCTCTATCCTTTATGCACTAATATTTTATTTATTTACTTATTTTTAAAGCCTGTCATATCTGGCATGTTTCGCAATCGGAATGATGATCCGAATGCACTGATGTACCAAACATATTTGCTCTTTTAAAGAACAGCTCTATAAGTTTTCTGTATGCTATTCTTGTTAATGTTTTATTTTTATTTATTTATTTTTTATTTAGTTATTTATGCCAGGTCTGACAGGCAACAAGGAAAGGGCAAGAACAAGAGGGGTAAGAAAGGGAAGAAAGGAAAAAAAAAAAATTGAAGAAAAGTAGCTATACACACACTCACATCCATACACACACACACGCACATACATTTTGTTTTTTGTTGTTTGCAGTAATGTGTGTGTATGCACCTCTGTCATGCAATGTACTCAATAATGAGGGCAAGAAACTGCAACCATGCCCCCGCAATCTGGAGGTGAATAGGGAAGGACCCAGGGGACCCAGGCCATCCACAGCCCTCTAGGAGCTCAGAAGACCTGAGGCCACACATCCTATTATTAAAGCCTTGTATGTGAGTAAACAATCATCTTCTGTTTACACATTAGTAAATAGAACACAACCATACAACTTCACTTCCTTATTTGGAAATCTACCACTAATCGTTTTGAAAGAAAACGGGTGAAGTTTACTCTCCTAGCAACCCTTCAAACCGTCACCACATTGTATTCCACTAATCTAAGAGCACCATTCAAATTTTTTCTTTCTTTTACTTCTCATACTAATATCAAATGAGCTGTCATAATTTCCCTCTGGGATTAAAAAAAAAGTTATTTATATTCTTATATGTTGTCAATACAATGCCAGAAAGAAAAAATAGTTTTAAATAGCTCAGGGTCACGGTTATTCTACCATCTGAAGGAGAAACTGTAGTGCCTCTAAGCTTTCCACTCATTTGATGAAAATGTAAATTATCAACTCGCAAAGGGTTGAATTCAAAGAAAGATCAAAGTGAAAAAAAATCACACAGCAGGCATAAATGTCATTGCAGCAACTCAAAATGATGCTCAGTAGGTCATATGTACTTTATAAATTACTGGATATAAATACATTTTAAGAAATCAAGCTCAGTCTCTTTCTCTTGGGTCTGCAATTTGTTCTGCAAATGACTGAAAACAAGAAAGCAAGGTCACTTAAATTTCTTACATTAATTCAGCAATGCAGACCTTTCACTACTCACTGTCCCGAGATTAAAGTAACTTAAACCACTCAGTTCAGACTTGTGAAAGAACCTTTTAATGGTTACATTCACATTTCTGCTCATCAGTTCTCTGGAAATCAGGTGTTTATCATTCTGATACTCTGCTTCCCTCTACTGTCCTCAGTTGCCTCACTTGCAGACACAATCCTGTTTGCCATCACCACAAAGGGGTGACACTCTTTAGAAGAGGGAAAATATAAATTCTTTATTTTCTTGTAAAAGAGTGGAAGCTCTAATGCTTTGACCATCTGAGAAAGTCCAACAAATAATAATAATGGAACGGCACAACATCAGTCCAACAGCTAACGCTTGGCTGAAATTGTGTTGTGCAACATGCAGAGCAGCAAGTCTACAACAGAATGGCTGAAAAAGAAAAGAGGACCTCAGCCTGACCTCAGACCTGCGCATAAATTAAACCTCAATGAACTGAAGTAATGATATAAAGAGTGAACCAAAATTCCTCCACAATGATCTGAGAGACCAATAAAATCATACAGAAAATGATTAGTTCAAACTGTTCCTGCTAAAATTATAGCGTATACTTTCACAGGACTGCACAGTCCGGGCTCTCTCCAGAATTAGCACTTGTTTCTGCAGCCTCTCTGTGCTCTGCTGGGGTCCTTGTTTATTTCTGGAAATCCCACTCAAGGCTTTTAAAGTAAGAGTTGGGATGACAGCTAAAATGTCCTTTTCGTGCAAATATATCCTCACTGAGATGGGTTAATCAAGAGCAAACGTGACGCACAGCTTGAACAACAATTAGATCTGAATGCATTATTCAAATTCAGTCTATGTTATAATGAACTGTTTTTGAGCTGAACTGATGGAATCAATTTGCAAATGTTTATTTTGGTTGTGTAATCTTTGCACACACAGGGAACCCAGTTATGAGTAAGTAAGTAAACTTTATTTTTGTAGCACCTTTCACACATAAAATCAGACAGTGCTTTACAAAGTGCAAGTCAGTCTCAGTATTTGTCTTGTCTAAGTGGCTGCTTGATTAAAATTGGTGTGTAATGTGTATTATTAGGTTTTGACTGTCACATCAGAGAAACCTAAAATACCCCAGGAACCTTTTTTCGTATTTATCATAATATATTATTATAGTAATATATAGCTGTTAGAAGGGCTTCTCAGAAAGCCAAACCCTACTGCTGTCTCAGTCACAGGAAGAAACACAGGAAGAGCAAGTTTTTATTAGCAGTAATTAATATTTCAGCCTGACCTCCACACAGTCAGCAGCAAGACAACATGGAGATCAGAGCTCCTGGTATCAGATCAGCATGAGCACTGAGTTTGTCTGTCTATAAAAAATATGTTAAGACAGTCATTGAAAAAGTCAGCATGGTGGAGTGGTGGCTAGCACTGCTGCCTCACAGCTAGAATGACATCTAGAAGGTCTGGGTTTGATTCCACCTTGGTCTGGGCCTCTTTCTCTGTGGAGTTTGCATGTTCTCCCTGTGTCTGTGTGGGTTTCCTCCCACAGTTCAAAGGCATGCAGTCACTAGGGTTAGGTTAACTGGTCACCCTAAATTGCCCATAGGTGTGAGTGGTTGTCTGTCTCTCTGTGGCAGCTAGGATAGGCTCCAGTGACCCTGAACATGATAAGCAGAAGAGAATGGAAGGGTGGACAGTCATTGAAAAAACACTGAAAGCTTTCTGTATATTATGTAGAGTTGTAACTGCTCACTGATAAACACACAGAAATTAAATAGAAAAGAAAAAACTGTTCTTCAGTTCTCTGTTGCATTGTCTATGGATTCTGTGCTGTTCTACTTTCTTTGTGTAGTTATGAGAAAGTAGGATTCCTAGTGTTTTCTTCTGGCTCCAATTTAGTGTTGTTGGCTTTCTATAAGTCTTGTATTTCCAGCAACAAAGCTGAAGTTTAAGTTGAAGTCCTATCTTGAGTCCAGTGTTAGGTCCAAGACTGGCCTGCCACAGCATTTATATGACAGATCGATCCCTGAGTGGCATGTACCACCATGCAGGGCTCTGTCATTTCTGAGATCTCTGTCCAGAAAAGTGCAGTCCTAGGAGCAGCTAAGATACTGCACAGGACATTAAAGTTCCCAGGTCTAAAACCCTTCCCAGATTGCATCCAATAGTAACTTACATATGAAATAAATATTAAATTATTATAATTAAAATAATTGTTATGACATAATTCAGGAACAGAATTAAAAGGATTAGCTGGGTTTGTGGTGGGTTGTAAAGCACCTTCCAGATATTCAATGGTATAAACTGAGCCATGAGGTGATGAGGCTGGCAGTGAGGTCAGCTGATCTGCTGGTACTCTGGCTGAACTCAACCTCATGGCCTGTCTGAACTAATGCCATGCTCAATTTAAAACTGCATTTTCTCTGCCACAGTGCTCTCAGCTTCTCTGTACCAATAGTGAGGACCAGTTATTGCATTAACCTGCAAACAGGAGGTCCTATGTAAATTTAGGATGATGAAGCATTCTTTGTAATTTTCTTTACTATTCTAGGCTAGTGATACACATCATAACAGATAAAAATTGGCTGATAATCTCCATTCTGTCATAGTATGTTACAATTACAAATATATTCATAATAGATGTTCTGCTTTTTCTGTGCTGGAGTCTTTTATCCTTCTTAAGTAGTTTAAGTTAAGTGCTTACAACTATCTTGGTTATCAGGCTCCTGTGTAGGAAGAGGGTATCATCACCATATGCTTAGGCTGAGTTTAACTTTGTGACTGGCCTGAACTAAGACTATACTCAGTGATAAGTTACTTTGTTTTCTAAGCATTATTAACAACTATTCTGTATTATTACCAAGGAGCAGTTACTGCTTTAACCATCATTTTATCGTAATACTCTTTTTCATCAGTTCAGGGGTTTTCCCCTATTTATTTCTTTGGTTTCTGTTTTGTTTTATTTCTGCCAAAGGCAAATCATCAGGACTGTGACTCTGTTTTGAGAAACCTGAAAGTAGCAATTCCAGCAACCATAGTCAAATGTCTTACAGCGGCCAGGGCAGGTGACGTCGAAGGAATTTTGAAACTGCTGGCTAAGGCTGAAAGTAGATTTGATAAAATAACAATAGATGTCAGCAGCAATGATACCTGCTTATGCCAGGCCACCAAAGTTAATGCTGAATCGTGTGTAACGTTGCCAAAACAATGCTGGACTCTGTTGTTTTCCCTGGGCCCCCTCCCTGTGTGTTCCTAAATTTCTGCCTGTTGAGTGGTATCCAAAAAAAAAACAAAAACAAAAAAAAAAAATGTGGGCTTTATAGATAACTGGGACAGCTGTTGAGGAAAAAGTTGGTCTTGCTAGGAACGATGGCATCTATTCAGCTGATTTAGTCCTGAGTTCATAGTGGGTGATTTTAACATCCATGTAGATGCTGAAAAAGACAACCCTCAACCCTAAATTTAATCTATTATTACACTCAACTGGCTTCTCTCAAAATTTAAATGAGCCCACCCACCATTTTAACCACACTCTGGATCTTGTTCTGACATTTGGCATAAAAACTGGAGACTTAACAATATTTTCTGAAAACCCTCTTTTCTCTGGTCATCTCTTCACAACATTTCAATTTACATTTTACAATAGTGGGGGATACATTTTATTAAAGTAGAAGTTTTTCTGAAAGCAGTGTAAATCTGTAAAATCAATGTAGACTCACACTTATATGCAGCAGTTTTATATCATATCAGTTTGAGAGTCAAAACAAGAAGCTTGTTTGCATACAGACAGCCGTTATTTTGCATCATTTGTGCTATTGGTGTTGTGACGCAAAGCAGCTGACAATATTGCTTTCTTTTTTTTTCTCTTTAGACTCTGAACAGCTTGTTCTGTCAAAATTGCTAGTGTGGCTCTTTAAAACACGTGTCCTTTAGGTGCCTGTCATATCCTGGGTTATGTCAATGACCCATTCCCAAATCCTGATTTTCAGCGAGCAGTACTATTCTTCTGAAAGTGTCATGGTTGTGGGCCAGTGGCCCAGTGTGTTGAGTTCCTTTTTGTGTTGTGTTGTTTTGTTTCAGGTTGTGTTTCTTATAGTTTCTCAGTTTGTTGTTTGGGTGTTCTGTCTATTTAGTTATTTGTATGTTATTCCGGTTTCTCTTCGTTTATTTTCCTGTCGGTTTTGTTCCCGTGTCTTGGCCCTTCTGTGTTTAGTTTTTCTTCCTGTTGTTTTCTTGTGTGAAGTTTGATTCCCTCTGTCAGGTTTTCTGTTAGGTCTCTGTGTGTGTTATGTTTGGTCACTTCCTATTTTATTTTGATACTCATATTCCTTGTGTTTTGGGTTTAGTTTTGCTTCCCTTTCTCTGTGTAATTGTGGTCAGCTGTCATCCCACCTGTTGTCATTAGCCCTGGTGTATTTATTGTCTGTTTCTGTTGTTGTTGGGTCCTAAGTCATCGTTAATGTCTAGTTTGATGTCCCAGCTGTGTGTTTAAAGTTTTCAAGTTTTGAGTTTTGAAGTTTCAATTATTTAGCTTTCGTGTAGCTGGCCCCAGACCAGCCTTGTCTAAGCTGACAATAAAAGTGAAATACAAATACAGCTCTCGCCTTGTGTTCTGCATTGAGGTCCTCCCTGCCTTCCACCAGCCTAACCATGACAGAAAGGGTTTGCTACAACACAAATCTCACATTTCTTCTAAACACATCCCAGTTATTTTATTTTATTTTTCTTTTGCTTAAACACTAAAACTGAACATGATATTTCGTCTCTCTGCTCTCTTGTGTACTGTGGTGCTGGAGCAGCAAGTTGTGTTAACTTTCATGCTGGAGACTCAAGTTGGAGCTTATACTCATCATAGTTTTTCACACAACAAATATCATCAATGTTATTAATTATAAATATATTGCTTAGCTTGGTTAATTCACTGCTTGTCAATTTACAGAACAATCATACAATAAGCAAATGTTATGTGAGCCATCTTGCCTACTTTCCATCACCTAAACAAAGTAGTGCCAGTATAAAAGTTGAATTTGTCTATTTTTAATAAAATATTAATTAGCTTCAATTTAAATTGATAGACTCCATCTCCATCCATCCCCTCCATTCTCTTTCGCTTATCCTGACTCCAGCTCCAGTAATCTGACAGTCTCCTTTGAGAGGCACTTGGTGACAGTGGGAAGGAAAAACTCCCTTTTAACAGGAAGAGATCTCTGATAGAACCAGGGAAGGACAATCAAGGCAATTTTGAAGTTGATAGCAACAACATTGCTCAAAAAAAGTGGGGAAAGGGTAATTTGTTCATGTTTACCACTTTGTAGCATTCCGTCTTTCAACAGTAAGCCTTTAATGTATGGGAATTAAGGAAACCAGCTGCTGGACTTCTGAGAGTGTTCTTGTCCTATTCAATTATTTGTTGGTTTTTCCAAGAATCCCAACTATCCAAACTTTTCTCAGTCTCAGTGACCTTTTTGTTGTTCTTTGTGATGGCATATTGCAGCATGAATTCTGTTCTGTAAGGGCACTAGAGGGAAGCCATCGTATCATAATGGCATCTGTGTGAATTCCAATGAGATGTTATTTTCTAACAGTGGAAATTCCAGTATAAACAGCCAGTAAAAAAATGTTAAAAAGTTCGTTCTCTGACCATAATGAATGGTTTTAGTTACCTTGATCCTATCTAAAATAAAAACAATTACTGAAGTTATCACATTGTGGCTTGTGTCTGAGCTTTGCAAGTACTGTAAGTTATCATGGTGATATACCCTATTAAGACATAAACCACCTTTATAGTCCAGAAAACCAAGGATTACCCTAGATAAGATGAAATGGTGCTTTGTTGTTGTGTTTGGGTTCCCTCCTTTCTTTTTATTGACTCCTGGTAATCCTGCCTATGTCTGTTATACAACCAATGAAAGGCCTCCAGGATTATATAAATGGCCGAAGCTGCCTTTGGCAATCCCAGTTACCTCAGAGCACCATGTGTTTTTTGATAGGTTTTGCTTTATTTTATGCTACTGTTGAGGTTAGATATAAACATGTTTGATCACATACACTATCAACAGCCAGTCAACTGTCATTTTGCAGGATAGTCTTCAAAAGACTGGCACCAAACCTATAGATGGTTTTGTTATTAGGTATACGTTATTCTCAACTGGATGCATGTATTGTTTAAATAAAATGCACAGAATATAATGAGTTTATGCAAAATATCATAACATGTATACTATGTTATAATATATAGTATGTCTGCATATCCTTTGTTTGTTATCATTGTTCACAATTTTGTGGATAGCATAACTGTCTGCATCCACAAAAACTGCAATAAAGTGGATTTCAGAGCTCATTAACCTCACCTGGAAAGGGGGGACCTGGGTGCTTCTCCTGTTTACTGCTGTTATGAAGTTTCACCCAGAGAGCAAGACCGTCACCTCTGTATGACCTTGAGTTGCAGACAGTGTTAGCAAAATTTAGATAAGTATTAATCTTTTATGTTAACTATATGCATAATCAAGCTTTGATATAACATAGCATAGTGTTTAAGAGGAATATAATTCTTGCTTGTGATTAAGTATTAGAAATCACTTAAGGTAATGTTAGAATAAGAAAACTGTATTAAGTGTATCATTGTGTTGAACTTTCTGTGCCCCTCTGTATATGAAAAGAGGAAGCGTCTACAAGAAAAGGGAAGTACACAGAGGCCTCAGCAGAGTGAATGAAAAAAACCAGGACTTGATAAGGACATCATTTGTGTTAAGAAATGTGATGCTTGCCTGAAATGAAGAGTTTCAATAACAGCAAAGTGAAAAACATTTACTAACTCTTGAGTACATAATGGATAACACCTGAGCAGAGCCTCCTCATTTGTGTCCTCTTATTGTCTGTTTGATTTTGTGGTGTGGTGGTACTGTGGGGGAACAAAGTTGTATCCTACCCTACCCACCCATTTCAGTGGCATGTGCACCCTTGTTAAATTTTTGTTACCTTTCTTTATCTTACAGGCAGACAATCCTGAACAACTGAAATCAGAACTTCATAGAGTAAAAACGACATTATCCAAAGGAATCCTTTGGTGCAGAGGTCTATTTAGATGCAACCGGGATGCACGAGGGGTACCAGATGAGTTCAAGGCACAGAACCCAATTGCAGCAGGGTTTGCATCCATTTCCCCCAAGATCACAGCTAATGTTTATGTAGCTTGGATGAATTACATTTACTATAATCAGCGGCGGTTTGTAAATTTCACACGTAATGCCAACTAGACAAAACCTCTCTGACAGTCTGGCAGAATAGGTTTGCCTTAGACATGTTGCTAGCAAAAGAGGGTAGGGTGTGCTCTATGTTTGGTTGATTGATTGATTGATTGATTGATTGATTGATACTTTATTGATCCCACAATGGGGAAATTACAGAAGCCTTTTGGTGAACCCTGTTGCACGTACATACCCAATAACACTGCACCCGATGGATCAGTGACTAGGGCATTGCAAGGGTTAAAGCAACTCACCCATGAATTGGCTGAAAATTATGGATACCAAGACCCTTTGACAAAGATGTTGGAAAAGTTTTTTGGATGTTGGGGGGTGAATTTTCTTCTGCTCACTATTGCAGTGGTGGCCTCCCTGCTTATGATCTGTGGTTGCTATTGCATCCCATGCATCCGAGGACTCCTGCAAAGGCAGATAGTGACGGCCACAACTAAAACCTACATCCAAGTGACGACGAGCAAATGGAGACTCAACTCATCCAAGACCCTGAAGAACCTGCCCATAAACAAGAGACAAGCTTCAAGTGCCTGGATGCAAAATGACTGAATGATGGATCTGGGGAAAACCGAAAGGAGAGCCAGACCCTAAAGAACATCTCTATAAAGAGATAAGAGCTTTAAGTGCTTACTTGCAAGTCAAAAAATTAAAACATAAAAGTTTAGAAGGGGGAAATGCTAGGAAAATTTAGATAAGTATTAATCGTTTATGTTAACTATATGCATAAGCAAACTTTGATATAACATAGCATAGTGTTTAAGAGGAATATAATTCTTGCTTGTGATTAAGTATTAAATAAGAAATCAGTTAAGGTAATGTTAGAAAAGGGAAACTGTATTAAGCGTATCATTGTGTTGAACTTTCTGTGCCCCTCTGTATATGAAAAGAGGAAGCGTCTACAAGAAAAGGGAAGTACACAGAGGCCTCGGCAGAGTGAATGAAAAAAAACCAGGACTTGATAAGGACATCATTTGTGTTAAGAAATGTGATGCTTGCCTGAAATGAAGAGTTTCAATAACGGCAAAGTGAAAAACATTTACTAACTCTGAGTACATGATGAATAACACCTGAGTAGAGCCTCCTCATTTGTGTCCTCTTATTGTCTGTTTGAGTTCTTGTGTAATGTCACGTAGATGTTTGATGTGTATAAAAGATGGACAGTGAGACTGCCTCACTGAGCACTTCTCCTAAGCAACCTTGTTGTTGTTTACCTGTAACTGCTCCAATTTGCAAGTCTTTAATAAACATTACATTGCATTCAGATCGTTCCTCTGCTGGTCTTTAATAAAGAAAACTAAAATTTTCCTTACAGTTGGTGCTGAAACCTGGGATCTCTGACATTTCCTGTTTCCTCCTGGGGACCATTGCTGTTAGGGGCCCACAGCTGAAAAAGACCTCCACCTGAAAACCGTAACGTCCTCGTTTGGCAGAGGTTTTGGAGGCCAGCGATCGCTGGAGAGGGGGAGCGGAGGTGGACAGAGATCCAAAGAACTATGCAACGTACCAGGGAGATGACTAGGTGAGTGCAATTTTATTTTCAGTTTAAAAAACCTAGGGTTAAAAAGTTTAAAAAGCCTAGGGTTAAAAGGTGTGCACGTTAAAAGTTTTACAGTACTGGGGTTGCACTCAAGTTGGACTGGCAACATTTAGTGATCCTTGCACCAAAAGGAAAATCTGGAGTCATGGCTGAAAAGGTGGTGCAGGTTGTGGGTCCCATACAAAACTATAATAATAATAATAATAATAATAATAATAATAATAATAATAATAACAAATTCATTAATAACTAAAATAACACCATGGTAATAATATTAAAACTACCAATATTAAAGTTATTGTGCACATTAAAGAACAAGTAAGGGAGAGACCCCTCCATTCAAAATAACTGGTGACTAACATGAGACCCTGGAAAACGGTGTAGAGAATCTTAGATGTCCCAAAGGGCAAATAGGTGGAAACTGACATTAAAAGTAAAACAAAAACAAACAGCAGCTGGAGAAAAAAGGTCAGGGAGATGGTGACTGGCCACCACCACCAACTCTTCCTCCACCAAAGATGTCACATAAAGTAGTGAAAATAAATATATATGAAATAATGATATATACTAAAGGAATGTAATGTACATTTAAAGGTGTATGTATCTGTCTGTCTGTGTCTCAATAGAAAGAGAGAAAAAAAAATGGTAGATTGTTTTTGTAATTAAAGTTTGTTTTAGATACAATAATTAGGATGATATTTCAGTTATTAGATGATCTTCAATGCATCTGATATGTGTTCATGTCAGTTAGTTGTGCGTGTGTGTGAACACTGTAAACCTGGATAAGTTGAATCTACTTAAAAAAACCAAGGTAACTCATTGCCTTAAATTTTTTAAGTAATGAAACAGTTCATTTAACTCAGCCTGTTAAGTAAGCACTACTCCATTTCCAGTTGAACTAAATTGTATGTTCTAATTGCCCAAACTTATCTTTTATAGTTCATGAAAAAATAAAATGTCTTTTGATCAATCAATTCCCCCTATCCTTTTCATGGTTGTGTGGGGGTGGTGGGGGCTGGAGCCTACCCAAGCTGACAAGGCAGTAAGACACAGGGTACACCCCATACAGGTCACCAGCCTGTTGCAGGGCTGACACAGACAACCATTCACACCTGTGGGCAATTTAGAGAGACCAATTAACCTAACCCCAGTAACTGTCTTCAGATTATGGGAGGAAACCCATACAGACACAGGGAGAACATACAAACTCCACACAGCAAGAGTCCTGGGCTAAGGTGGAATTGAACCCAGACTATCAGATAGCTATTCTAGTTGTGAGGCAGCAGTGCTAACCACCACACCACTATGCTGCCCAGTAACACAAATATTTTTTACAGTGTTGAACTGTGTCTGTTCATAAATTCCGCATAAATTCCGTGCGAATGTTTCGTGCGTTAAAAATATTTTTCGGACTCGCCTGTTCTTAATGCAGCCGTTCACACCGGCCGCGTCATTTCACAGGACGAATTTGCGGCATTTATTTTTTCAGATCAAGTTCGATTTTTCTGACTTTCGCAAGCGAACAAACAGGACTGACCAATCAGAGTGCTGCATTTAGCAGCATGTGAGGTCATAGCTCAAAACGCGCACCAATGTACTGAATATACAGTGATGTGGGAACAATACAATCATAATATTTTACCTCAGACACACAGCTACACGCTGCTCGGGGTCAGTCGGCTCTCTGATATTATCCTCTGCCTCCTCACATGTGATCCCAACTCTGCCAACAAGAGCTCAAACTGTCCCACTGACATCCTGAAATATGCGTGAAAGCATCCGTGATGCAGCTTCAACTCCGGGATCAAACCATGAAACTCTCCCTGCTGCTGCTTTCTTATGAGTTGGATGAACCCATAAACTCTCTTTCTTCCTTCTCTTGTTTAGAAACATCACAACCTGATTACATCATCGTTTGATGTCAACTTCATTTCTTTCACAGTGCGTTTTTTGAGGACGATTTATTCGCAAAAACGCAACGCGTCCGGTGTGGATGTAGGCTACACGACGAGTTCGCATCCGAAAGATTCGGAATTTCGTGTCAATTTTTATGCAACGCATCCAGTGTGAAAGGGCCTTACAGCGGCCAGGGCAGGTGACATCGAAGGAATTTTGAAACTGCTGGCTAAGGCTAAAAGTAGATTTGATAAAATAACAATAGATGTCAGCAGCAATGATACCTGTTTATGCCAGGCCACTAAAGTTAATGTTGAATCGTGTGTAATGTTGCCAAAACAATGCTGGACTCAAAGAAATCAAAGACCAGGCTGCTTTCCATCCTGAGGAGTACTGCTCACATCTGGACAAAGTGACAGCAGAGTTTGGTTCGCGTTTTGGTGAGTTAAATATCATGGAGGACATTGCTGCATTTGTCTCAAACCCCTTTCAGCACATTGATGTAGAGCAGACAGCAGCAAAATTTCATCATGCATTTGCATTACAAACTGGTGTGGACATGGAGATAATTGATTTGCAAAATGACATAGAACTGAAAGCCAGATCAAAGGACAATGACTTTTGGGGACTTGTAAGCAGGGAGAAGTTCCCTCTTCTCACTACATGTGCACTGAAATTGAGTGCCTACTTTGGCTCCACTTACCTCTGTGAGATGGCATTTTCACAGATGAAAATAATTAAATCAAAGTATAGGAGCTCCCTCACTGACAGACACCTCACAGACTGCATCAGATTGGCTGTCTGCACCTATGAGCCAAACTACAAAAAACTTACAGAAAGTGTTCATTCCCAACCATCACACTGACTTGAATGAGCTTTTCTGGAGAAGCCTTTCCTTCTGGCTCTGTTAAAAAGCGATACTGCATAAGATTGTTCAGAACCACATTCAATTTATTTGATTAGGGGAGTTGTTGCCAGGCATCCTGCTATTTCACATGTTAAAAGGAAATGTAGCAACTTTAGTAAAGTTCAACCAGGAAAATTATATAAATGGCAGTATGTGTTATCTGTTCATTACAAAAATTTGTTAATTTACCCCCTTCTGTTAAACAAGAATGAACAACAGTAAATGTAGTAATTTCTATGGGGCAGGTTTGGTCACGGTAATGGTACTACATCTGTACTATTAGAAATAAACTGTTTTTTGGGTTTTTTTGTCCACTATGAACAACACATTTACTACATAAATAAAACCCTAGAGTTGGAAAGTATTTGGGTTATTTTTTTTATGTTCAGTGCTTTAACAGGTAGATCTTGCCTTGTTCAGGGTCAAGCTCAAGGATCTTAAGCTCAAAAAGGTTGGTGACCACTGATTTAGTGTGAAGAAAAAAGCGCTTTATACTAAATGATGAGGAATTCAATACATAATGATAAGGAATTCAGAAATATATTTTTGTGGTCAACAGAGTTAAAAATAATGTGCTAGATCTGAAGCCAGAACTATTGTGAAATGTCTCAACTTCAGCTTTGAACAGCTGTTTTAAAGCTATGACTTCTTCATAGTTTATCTAAAAGTCACTGTCCTACATATGACTTTGTTATATTTTCAATATTAAAGAAAGAAACAAACAAAAACCTTAGATTAATTATGGGGTTCCACAGGGTTCTGTGCTGGGACTATTTCTATTCATATTACTAAGCTTCCCTTAGGCCATATTATTAGAAAGCACTGATGCAGATGATACCCAGCTTTATATATCCATGAAGGCAGATGAAACATCAGTTAGTCTACGTAAGAATGTTTTAACCTGTTAACTGCCAGTGTCCCGCCCGGGGGACGTTTGTAGTGCTTCTGAATTTAAAGCTTCATTGCGTCACAGTAACACTACATTCCACACTTGCAATGCTTTTATATGGTAGGCTAGACCCTCTGAAGTGGATTGCAGGGTTTATACAAGAATCCTAGAGTTCAATTTACTACCTTTTACTACCTATTTTTATTACCTCTACAATATTTTTACTACCAGCACGAAATCGAGCAGCAGCTTTTTTTGGGGTGATGGTGGATTCACAGCACTAAGCCATGTAAGATGATAGCCCATCTCTCACCAAAGACAAAACTTTATCCCACTTACTTGAAGGTGTAACTGTGACTTTGTCTTGACTAAGACCTCATACGCATTAATATTCCAAACACATTTCAAGAAGACTCAGGAAATTAGTTTTTTTTAATATAAACAAAATGCAATGAAATTCAAGTTTCACAAGTCGATGATTTATTTTCCAATAGAATATATGAATACTGGTTTGCTGCTGAGGTGTGACGGCAATACTTGTGCTCATAGCTGACCTTGAGGTTGCAGTTGCAGTGCTTTGTGTAATACCAAAAAACAAAATAGGGATCTGCTCCCTGCGCGTGCGAATCCGTTGCTGGTGAATTTTGGATGCTCGGTGTGATTGGATCGCTGTCACACCGTTCGAGGTCAAATTTATATTTTTTTTGCACACTTTACAAAATGCCTCTCGATCATTCCCCATGACCGGCTTAACCTCTGGGGTCTGGTTTGGTTATTTTTGACTACTGTTGTTTTTAGCTTTATAGTTGACCTTAGAAACTGTTTACCTTGCCTTGTTTGGTATAATTTTTTTTCAGCACTGCCTCATGTATGTGACTGTATAGTTATTCTTTCATTTTGACATACTGTATTAACACATTGGACTTATAATCACATAAAAATTTAAAATCCGAGTAGAAAAAAGTTAGATTTTTTTTTTACTGTAAAAATCACAAACATGCTTAACGAATTATTTTTACAATAATTTTAAAATACAAATGTAAGTTGTAAATTTTCAAAACTTGTGTAAAAATATAGTAAATAATAAAGATATATACAAGTATTCACATTCAAATGCAAGGAAAGGCCTCAGGCATTTTTGTGTACAACTATTTGCACAGGCTGCTTGTTATTTTCCAACAGCCTTCAGATTCACTGGGGAACCCATTGAGTAACTCCAATAATCCAAATTCAATTAGTTACCGTCGTCGCTGTGCAGAAACCAAACTTTATCTCCAGACCTAATCCCTTTCGCCTGCGAGCATGTTCTCAGCTGGACTACGCATCGAGCTAGTGGCTCAAGTCCAACAGGCTCTGAGTCTGAGTCTGTACGGCTCTGCACAGCCCATCCATCTGGTTGTGCAGTCTCGGCAGATGTCGAACTGCTGCCCAGATTATCTTAATTTCCTGGTAAATCAGGTATCCTCCAAGCCCAAACAGAAGAGATCTCGTTACCAAATAGCCGAATATGTATACGTCTTCCATGTCCTCAACCGCCAGACCTGAGAGGCACACAGGTCTCCACGAGCTCCAAGAATCAACGACGTACAGGGTCTGTTCCACTCGGACGCACGGGCTCCTCTTTCCCCGATCTCATAGTGGAGAAAATTCTGTCATTGGTGTTGAGGGCCCAGTTTGCCAGATTTGGTCAGTGTGTAAGAGACGCACTTACAGCAAGCAGCAAGAAGGAGATATGGGGGAGGGCAGGAAGGCATGAGAGAGAATTCGACCGTTCCCATCAGAGAGCAGGAGGAGAGAAAAAAAACCCAAAAACTTTCCTTAATCAAAAAGGAAAGTTTTAAGCCTAATCTTAAAAATAGAGAGGGTGTCTGTCTCCCGAATCCAAGCTGGGAACTGGTTCCACAGAAGAGGGGCCTGAAAGCTGAAGGCTCTGTCTCCCGTTCTACTTTTAAGTATCCTAGGAACCACAAGTAAGCCAGCAGTCTGAGAGTGAAGTGCTCTATTTGGCTGATTTGGGTGATATGGGACTATAAGGTCTTTGAGATAAGATGTTGCCTGATTATTCAAGACCTTGTATCTGAAAAGGTGAAATCAGTAATGAAGATTCCACCACCGTAGCAGCTCCTTTCACTGGCGCACTTGTTTATTTTTCTAACGAGAACTTTCAGGAGAGGGTGAAACTGGAAGAAGTCATGGCAAACCTGGTAGCAATCTGCAGGGAAGAGGAAGACGACTACCCATTTCTGGCAAGACAGATCCCCTTTTATATCAATGATACACTCACGATGGTGATGGAGTTTTCTGACAGTGTAATGGATGTTGACAGCCATGAAATAAACACTTCACACTTGAAACAGTTTTCTGAGTATCACTCCAAGTTGAAGCAGCAGGACTTGAATGTTGCCCTGATGGTGACTTTCCAGAGAGGTGTACGTGCGTTAGCTCAGTTGGTGCCGTGCGTGGGCTGCAGACAAAGTGTGGAGCACCTCTTCTCACATCTAGTGGAATCGGGGAACCCAGCCCTGGAGCCCCTCACCGTGAAACCCACAGGCATGCGTTCTGTCACCAAGACCTGTCTGGCAGATGTGAAAAAGCTCTACACCCTCTTCTATGTCCATGGGGCAAAATTGAATGACATGATTGATGCCATTCCGAAAAGTTAAAAGAACAAACACTGCCAGTTACACTCCTTAGACACACACAAGCCTAAACCTCTGGGGGGAAGCTGCATGGATGTGTGGGAGCTGATGTCTCAGGAGTGCAGGGATGAGGTTTTGCTCATTACAGTGCCTGTCTTCTTGAGACACTGGAGACGTACTTACATAAGCACAGGTTTTGCACAGATTGTAAGAAAAAAGTGCTGAGGGCACATAACATCTTGGTTAGGGAGGTAGACTGCAGTAAAGAGAAGGGGTACTGTGCCGCATTGTATGAGGGACTGTGCTGTTGCCCACACGAGCGCCACATCCACGTCTGCTGTGAAACAGACTTTATCGCTCACCTTCTCGGCAGGGCAGAGCCCGAGTTCACAGGAGGCTATGAAGGCAGAGAGAGACATGCCAAAACCATTGATATTGCACAAGAGGAAGTCCTGACCTGTCTGGGCATTCATCTTTACGAGCGACTGCACAGAATCTGGCAGAAACTCCGAGCAGAGGAGCAGACCTGGCAGATATTGTTCCATTTCGGAATCGACACACTACGCAAAAGTTTTGAGATGGCAGTGGAGAAGATGCAGAGCATCAGTCAGTTAGAGCAGTTTCTCGAGGAGCTGTCTGAGGAGGAGAGAGCCAAAGAGCTGAAGCTGGAGAAAAAGAGGCAAAAGCGAAAAAATCGACGCAAAAACAAGTGTGGCTTTGACATATCCGAACAGGAGGCAGAGGACAAGGAGAAAAATAAGGATGAGGGTTCTCTTGAGTCTGTGGAGAGCAGCTGCAAGGCCTGTGGTAGCCACAATGAGGAGGATGAAGCCGGCTGTGACGAGAGTGTCGCCACCAATAGGAGCACTTCCTGTCACTGCCCAGACAACACCAAACAAGATTTGTCAGCACACAGCAACGGAAGTGACTGTGGCTACTCCTCAAGTATGGAAGGCAGCGAGACAGGATCGCGAGAAGGCTCTGACATCGCCTGCCCTGAGGGAATCTGCAACCATGACGAAGCAGGAGATGACCCAAACGCTCATCACTGTGCTGAAGACAAGGAGGAGGATGGAATACACAGTTGTGGACTGCTGGCCACACTCTGAGGAAAATGTAATGGGGAAATTTGTTTTTCAACTCAAATAAACCTCTGTGTACTTCTTTGGTATCCATCCATCCATTTTCTTCCGCTTATCCGGGGCCGGGTCGCGGGGGCAGAAGCCTAAGCAGAGAAGCCCAGGCTTCCCTCTCCCCAGCCACCTCCTCCAGCTCATCCGGAGGGACCCCAAGGCGTTCCCAGGCCAGCCGAGATACATAATCTCTCCAGCGTGTCCTGGGTCTACCACGGGGCCTCTTCCCTTCTTTGGTATGTGATTGTAATTTTCTAGCACAAAGACCGAGTGTGTGAAAATGAAAAAAACAAGTTGACTGTAGGCTGTGTCCAAGGCCATGGCACATTTGTTATCAAGCAGGTGCTAGTTGGTGGTGGGAAATCTGAACTCCCCATGGATAAGTGGAACAAGATTGTATCAACACAATAGTATAAAGGAATGTGTGTTACTTCTGTGTTTGGTCAATGCTGGTGCGAAGACTGTTCGTGCTGTATTGATCCCTTTGCAAAGGTTAATTCTTTACTTTCAATAAATCATCAGAAAATCAGTTTGGTTTCAGAGCTCAACTTATTTTTTCCACCACAGAAAACACCCACAGTGCAAGAGTAAGAAGAAGAAAAAGGGCAAGAGGTTCTGTGGCGATGAGGGACAAAAAGGTGAAGGTTTCATGTCAGATGGGAACGCAACAGGCAACAGTCCAGCATCAGGGCACACATGTCGAACCAAAGAAATCTTTTCCACCTTATGTGGCGATACATTTGTCAGCATTGCACTACGGTTACCGTGGACGGTACATCAGAAAAACCTCAGCCTTCACATGAGGCCTCCAAAGGCAAACATAAATCTTGTGGAACTTCTGGATGATTCAGAAGTGACTTCTGACGAATAGAACTGCCTCACACAGGATGAAATCCAGGCATTTCTAGAAAGAAAACAATCCTTCTACAACAACAGCCACCAGTACCGACAGCTCCTTGAAGAGAACTTCAACAACTACTGCCGTGCCACTGAGCGGAATAAGCCAGTCTGTGGAAAGTGGTTCGCCACAATCAGTGTCAAATAACGAACTGCACTAATAAATCTTCCTACTGGAGGGAAAAAAAAAAACACTCATGACCACTGCTGTAACATTGTTAGAAAATATTTCTTGGAGTACCCTTTGGTGTCTTGTTCGGTCACTTCTCCTTTATAGTAAATGTGATTCTTACCTTCTCTTTGTCATCTCTTTCTCTCTCTCTCTCTCTCTCTCTTTTGCACACCAACACACTTTATTACCTGTAGCTCTCTTTGACCAAGCCTAGCTATTTGTTGTTGGTCTTCTGTGGGGAATTGGGGTGGAATCTATAATCAAGCTTTGCAAGCTGTGACAGTAGGGGTAAAGTTTAAGAGTCTTATTTTATGGGGTTTTTTTCTACTTTGTTTCTCTTTGGTGACACTTGAGTGTAGTGATGAAAGTTATACCATTAAATGTGTACAGAAATTTTAAATATGAAATTTTACAGAGAATAAACATCCATTCATAATGATTTGGGTGTGATAAGAGCGCAATGTGCAGAATTTACTAAATAAAGATTATTTATTTAAAAAAAAGACCTTGTATCTGAGGAGAAGTATTTTAAATTCTATTCTAGATTTAACAGGGAGCCAATGAAGAGAAGCCAATATGGGAGAAATCTGCTCTCTCTTTCTAGTCTCTGTCAGTACTCTAGCTGCAGCATTTTGGATCAGCGGAAGGCAATCATGTTATGACATGGGTTTTCCAGAGCCAATAATAGCCAGACAGTGTCATGTGACTTCTCTGGACATGCCCCAAATGCTCTCCAATTGTTCTGATTGGTCAACTTTGACCCAAAATCTAAAATCACAGATGTATAGCCAATAAAATTCCTGACAAGTGGGTGTGTTTTCACACAAATCCACAAAGTTGCTGCACACTGAGTGCCTTTGCCAGCAAGTCACTGACTCAATCCCAGAAAAAGTATCCAGCGCAGTGGTCACATTTGCTGATAATCTGTTAATCAAGTGCATTTTAAAAACTAGCTGCTTTTTATCCTCTTAACTCCTGTGGAAGAGAGTAAAAGTGTTGTGGGGAAAAAAAGAAAATTGCTTTTGTTTTTTTTTGTTTTTTTTTTACAACGGTATCTTGTCAGGTTGTGTCGTGGCTTTGCTAACAAAAGAAAAAAAAAAAAAATTTGAACATTTACCTTTGCAAAAGTAATTTTGCATACATGTACGTCTGAATGTCCACCTACAGCCAAAGTATACTTTTCAATGACTGAGCTTCCCAAGATGGCGCCGCATGAGTGGCAGCCTGTAGTAGCGGTTCTTGCTCACTTTTGAGCTTTTCCTTACTTTCTGTTAGCATTTGTAATTTTTAATCTTTTCTTCTTGTTAGTTCGAACTATATAGATACTAGGATACCATGGGGACCAAAGTCACACTGTGTGTCGCTTTTTTTATTACTTTTTTACTGTTTCACATCATGTCTGGAGATCGCGCAAACAGCCGTGGCCCTATTGTCTACAGTAGGGATTAGCTGTTGGCCTACTGTAACAACACTGTGCAGCCTGGCGAAAGACCTGATATCCCCCCAGAGCTTTGGAGAAGACAGCGGGGGTGTCGCGCTGGTGTGGAACGTCGCAGCAGGAAGAAACGATGCAGACCAGTTCTTCCATCCATTGTCACGGGGAATGTAAGATCCCTTCCCAATAAGATGGAAGAATTAAAGGTGTTAACCCGGCATCAGAGGGAGTATTGAGAGCGCAGTATTCTACTTTTCACGGAAACATGGCTGACTGAACACATACCAGACACAACCATCGTGCTGGAGGGTTTCACACTGATACGTGCCGACAGGATGAGAGAGAGCGGTAAGAGGAAAGTTGGAGGGCTGGCTATGTTTGTAAACCATAAGTGGTGTAACTTCCGGCATGTCGCCGTTAAAGAACAACTCTGCTGCAAGGACATTGAACTGTTAGCAGTTAGCATGCGGCCTCACTATCTGCCATGAGAACTATCACGTCATCGCAATAGCAGTTTACATTTCTCCATATGCTAATGACGAAAATGCATGCGAGACTCTTCACGCAGTGGTCAGTAGGTTACAAACTCTCCACCCTCAGGCCCTTTTCCTTATTGCTGGAGACTTCAATCATGCCTCTCCAACCTCTACCCTGCCCACATTCACCCAGTATGTAACATGCCACACCACAGACGATAAAATACTGGACCTCTTCTATGCCAACTCTAAAGAGGCATATATATCATCGCCCCTCCCTCCCCTTGGAAGATTCGATCACAATCTGAGTCACCTCAAGCCTGTATACAAACCCCCTGTACAGCGACAACCAGCTGTCTCCCACACAGTGAGAGGATGGTCTGAGTCTGAAGAGGCTCTGAGAGACTGTTTTGAGACAACAGTGTGGGAGGAACTGTGTGACCCACATGAGGAGGACACTGACAGTCTCATAAACTGGATCACAGATTATATCAACTTTTGTGTTGTGCCCACCAGGACTGTACGGTGTTTTTCAAATAACAAACCGTGGATAAATCCTGATATTATGGCTCTTCTCAAGGAGTAGAAGAGAGCCTTCAGGTCAGGCAACGGAGAGGAGCTGAAAACTGTGCAGCGGGAGTTAAGGAGAAAGATCAAGGAGGGGAAGGAAAACTACAGAAAGAAGATGGAAGACCAACTGCAGCAGAACAACACCAGGGCAGTCTGGAGAAGCCTGAACTCCATCTCGGGCTTTAGGAACTCCAGCACACGAGCTGACGGGGACCAAAAGTGAGTGAATGAATTGAACTTATTCTTCAACAGATTTGATCAAGCATCTGCCCTACCCCCAGCCCCCTGCAGTTACCTATGGCTCCTGTACCTCTCTCCACCACCCTCATCTCCCCCGCCTCTACTCCAACAGCTCACATCCCACTACCATCCCCCACTGCCCTTCCAGTCTACTCATCCCCTCCCCCTCCCTCTCCCAGCACACGGCCACCATGCTCTCAGCTGTCCTTCATGGAACACCAGGTGAGAAAAGAGCTTAGGAAGATCAAGGTGAGGAAAGCAGCAGGTCCTGATGGTATAAGCTCCAGGCTTCTGAGGTCCTGCGCAGACCAGCTAAGTGGGATAGTTACACATCTGTTCAACCTGAGCTTAGAGCTGAGGAAAGTGCCACAGCTCTGGAAGACATCCTGCTTAGTACCAGTGCCAAAGACTTCCCACCCTAGGGACCTTAACAGCTATAGGCCAGTGGGGCTAACATCCCACCTGATGAAGACCCTGGAGCATTTGGTTCTTGCCCATCTGCATCGGGTAGTGGGACCCTCAATGGACCCACTTCAGTTTGCATAAAAAACACACATCGGTGTGGATGAGGCTGTCATTTTCCTCCTACAACGAGCTCTTTCTCACCTGGAGAAGCCTGGAAGCTCTTTGAAAATCATTTTCTTTTATTTCTCCAGTGCTTCCAAAACAATCCAGCCTACACTTCTGGAGAACAAATTGGAAAACACTGGAGTTGACCACCACCTAAGCCAGTTCTGTCCTGGGATGCTCCCTGGACAATGTGGAGGTGGTGACGGAGAGGAGGATGACAAGAAGGTTGTACTCTATGCTGTCAAATGACTCCCACCCCATGTATGGAACTGTGACAGCCTTGAGGAGCTCCATCAGTGACAGACTGTTGCACCCCAAATGTTTGAGAGAGCGCTATCACAGGTCCTTCCTGCCTGCAGCAGAGACTTTTTAACCAGCACTGCTCATAGACATAAGAGTGTCTACTATGTACATATCTACACTACTGACATTTGGTTGGTCACATTGTCTATATTGTCTATACTGTCTATACTGTACATTGTGTGTACAGTTTTTTTATTTGTATATTCTGTATTTATATTTTCTTATTTCTTTTTATCTTTTCATACTTTCTTATTGTGTTTATAGTATCTTATTGTGTCTCTGTACAATAGCTTGCCGCTACTCCACTGAAATTTCCCCATTGTGGGACAAATAAAGGGATTTCTATTCTATTCTATTCTATTCTATTCTATTCTATTCTATTCTATTCTATTCTATTCTATTCTATTCTATGCCAGGCACTCACTAACATCAAGATTACCATTAAAGTGGTGTATGTGGCAAGCGCAATTGCGATCAAAGTCTAGAGGGGAGTTCTGGAGTATATACAATATTTTAAAATATAAAAAAGGCATTGACTGTATCTATGAATTCATAAGTGTACAATTCTTAGTAATTTTGATTTCCGCAAATGTGTCATGTGTGTTCTCAAAAAGATAGCGCAAAAAAATAAAAAATAAATAAAACACGTCACAGAGCAGGAAGAAGGGGCAGGCGTTCTTCAGTTTATAATCAGTTAACTTCTCTTTACTGACCTGCAGTCTGTACGAGTCTCCTACAGAAGCATCACTAATTCCCATCTCATCATCTGCAACCATGAACACGCTGACTGTGTGTGCACTGGTTTGTACCATAGTGGCTCTGGCTGGATCTGCTGGTGAGTATTATGGCATCTACAGATGATATTACAGAAAAGGACTGAATTATCAATTAAATGATGTCTCTAATTTTATAGTTCTTCCAGAGACAAAGGCTGAAAGCAATGAAAGAGGTCAGTGGCTTTCAGATTTTCACTTTAATACTCTTCTACGGTCATCTGCAGAGATAATAGAAGAAGGTTACAACCACAGTTTGTGTTAATGTTTCATGTACTTATTACTCTTTTTATAATTATTCTAATAGTGTGAATGTGGTTGTGTGGTTGGTGTTTGGTGGTGGTCGGAGGGGCCGTAGGCGCGAATTGGCAACCATGCTTCTTATTATTAATGTGCTTTATGTTGTCCTGTTATTGTGGATTGTCATTTTATTTTACATTTCATTGTGTTTTGTTATACTGCATAGATATTATTTGTTATATTTCATGTTATAGTTTTGATATTAAATTATTATGTTTATTATATTTTAATACACACAAACATATAATAAATTCAACATACTGAATGGAAACTCCATATTATCTACCAAACACAACAAAGACTCACCTGGTCAAGAGGTCCTCCAACTGTGATGATGTTGGATTCAGTTCAATGGACGTTGTTTCTACTACGTTACAGAACTTATGACTTGGGCTAAAGCTGAGGTAATCCCAGTGTACACCGATTCTCCAGTGACTCAATTTTGCTTCCATGAAAGACTTATTTAATTGGCACATAGTGCTGATATGCGATCTTTATTATGTTTTCATCTTGAAAATTTCTCTGTGTCTTCACTGTAGACAAACTGTGTGTCCATGGGGGGGTCACCTTGCATCGGTGCACAACTTCATGGAGTACTGCAGGCTTGAGAGGCTCATACTGATTGTTACTCATGAGGAAAAAGAAACCTGGATTGGTGGCACTGATGCACAGGAGGTACTTTAGTCACTGAAAAGAACTAAGAATGCAATTACTATATGCAATATGCAGTATGTGTACATGCAATGTATTACATGTATTTTCTTTTGCTACATTCGATAATACTTTCACAATTTCAAACCAGTCAGTAGTTCCACTCTAGCAAAATGCCCAGTTAATGTTGAAATGGGAAATTGATGTTTCTGTTGGGCATTTTAATTGTGGTGTTCCTCAGGTCTCCATCCTTACTACCTCAATGTTCTTTTAACTGGAATCTGCTCTCTCTCCTCCAGGAGGGCCATTGGATTTGGAGCGATGGCACCACTTTCCACTTTACCAACTGGTGTCCTGGAGAGCCCAATAACACAGGAGGTCAACAGCACTGCTTGCAAATGAATTATTCAGGTACAAGTTTAAGTGATGCTACTCATACAAGATAAAATAAAATACACACTCAAATAGAAAAATATTCTATCATTTAACAGAAAATAATATACTGGGGTTTTTTTTTTTTTTTTTTTTTTTGGGGGGGGGGGGTCAAATCAGTTGGTGGTTTTCAATATGAAAAAAATGTGTATTGTAACACAGACATTATAGATCTGATTATAAACTGCTGAAAGTCATATTCAGTGACTTCCTCTTTCTCTGTACTTCCAGCTGGAAAGTGCTGGGATGACTTGGGGTGCTATGAAGAAAGACCTTCTGTCTGTGCCAGGAAGATGTGATGACTCCTGGATTGAGCAGTGTCACAGGAAAGCATGTCTGTGTCATCAGCATCATATATCGGCTTTAATCTCCTTTCTCCTTGATTATCGTATACTATCGCTGTAATGCTACCTAAAGAATTATGAGACAAGAATCAGAAACAGAAGGTGGCTCATGTCTTTAATAAGAAGAGTCTGAATGTTGTATGAAAAGAATGCTTTTAGCTTTGAAATTGTCTTTTTTGTGTGCAGAAATAAAAGATGAATGCATTGAAATGGGTTGGTTTACAAATCTTTTTGTAATTTTAACTTGAATTATGTGGAATATACCGCACCAGAAACAGCTTAAAATATGACACTAAATAACACTGCACACATTACAGTGTGAAGTAAATCATTTTTATCTGATGTGTGGCTTGTACCTCTTCAGCTCAGAAAAAAAGAAAAAAGAAACAGAAATGCCATAAATGTTTTATCATCCTAAATTTACAAAGAACTTCCTGTTTGCTGTGTGTTTGCATTTGAGCAAACTCCTCAAGTCAAATGAGCTGTGGGACCATAAATATAAATGTTAGTGTGTGTGTGTGTGTGTGTGTGTGTGTGTGTGTGTATGTATATATATATATATATATATATATATATATATATATATATATATATATGTATAATCACATTTATAATCACATTTAAATATTTAACATGAGAAATATTAATTTAAGTTTGGTTGATGAATGAATCAATATCTATAAGCTTAAACTTCAAAATGTTGTTTATTTTCCCACCAGTCTACTACACAGACCAACGAAAGCTGGAAGTGCTCCTGTGATAAGCAAACTCCTGAAATTAAAGTTAAGCATCATAACTGGATAGTTTTATTCAACATTAATGTCTCACTTAATATAGTTGGAAATTAATCATTCGCTCAGCTGTATTCCTTGATGTTGTTATGCTTGTTTTAACAGCTTATTTTGAATAAAAGAATTAAAAATTAACCACAAATAGGAGAAAAAGTTCGTTCTCCATTTAACCAGCTGCTTTTACACAGCTGTGGTTCACACTCACGATTGCTAGATGACATGAGCTACACAGAGGTGAGGGCAGGCGACGCTGATATGAAGGCTAGCCGATAACTTCCAGTCTTTGCGGTCTTCGCGGGCTGCGAAGGACCCGGGCCGGGTCCTTCGAAGGATGCCGCCCCTGAATTTGGACATTATTGCGTCGATATAATCTGTATGTCTGGAACTCGTGCACTGAGAAACGTTCCACGGTGCAAAGTGCGATTAAAATGCGTTAAAATTTTTAATTCGTTAATTTCCCCGTAATTAATTAATCGAAATTAACGCATTAAAGTCCCACCCCTAATATATATATTTATATCTATCTATATCTATATCTATCTATATCTATATCTATATCTATATCTATATCTATATATATATATATATATATATATATATATATATATATATATATATATAATATATAAATTCACTGAGGTTACCTAAGATGCATAGTCTAGGGGAAGTTGGGACATAACAGTTAAACCATGTGGATAGGTCTTCATTCTCCTCTCAATTGCTTATACAGTGGGTGCATATCTTTGAGTATGTAAGGCCCATTTGAAACATCCTTTTTCCATTATAGTGTGTTTTATATAGAATTGTGTATTGTATAAGTTGGACATGTGGACTTTTATTCATTTTGAAGATATTTAAACATATTTCTGTCCATAAGTTTTGATCCAGGTTGACAGAAAGATCACGCTCCCACTTTGCAATTGGGAGGGAGACTTAATCATCAATTTGATAGTAATGATTTATATAATTTTGACAACAATTTTGGGGTATCAGAGGTTTAGAAATTCTGTTACCCATGTAGGTATTTCTAAATTCAAATGATTGAAATTAAATCATCCCTGTAAGATGGACTTCACTTGCTGATATTCCAGAAATCTACCGTTGCCAATTCTATATTTTGAGATAAGTTCTTGGATTGTAATAAGGTTTTCATCTTGGATAATATGTCCTATAGGAACCACAAGTAAGCCAGCAATCTGAGAGCGAAGTGCTCTATTGGGGTGATAAGGTACTATGAGGTCTGTAGTCCTTTGAGACCTATAATAGAACAAGACTGTCAGGCCATATCGTTACAGTTATACATGCAGTAGTACCATCGTGTGGAATATTACAACTCACTATACATCAATAGAACCTTCAGAACCCTAATTATAATAATATGTATGAAGGTAATCCATAGTAACTACATAAGGTAGCTAAGGAGTGCACTAACACACAGAGAAATTGAAAACCATTTTCTGTTATCTATGTATTATGCTATACAGAAAAATGCCATAGCTGTACATGCTAATGCACACGATAAAGCACATGGAGTACGTGTTGTTGTTATTCAAGACCTTGTATATGAGGAGAAGAATTTTAAATTCTATTCTGGATTTAACAGGGAGCCAATGAAGAGAAGCCAATATGGTAGAAATATGCTCTCTCTTTCTAGTCCCTGTCAGTATTCTCGCTTCAGCATTTTGGATCAGCTGAAGGCTTTTCAGGGAGCTTTTAGGACAGCCTGATAATAATAAATTACAATAATCCAGCCTTGAAGTAATAAATGCATGAATTAGCTTTTCAGCATCCCTCTAATCAAAGTAAACATCTGCCATGGTACCCTTATCTGGTTTTTACTGCAATACAAACTTCGCCAGCCACCTCCTTCATCTTTTCTGGGGGAATACCGAGTCATTCACAGGTTAAGCAAGAGATATAATTTCTCCAGTATGTTCTGGGTGTGCTGTGGGGCCTTCTCCCGGTAGGACATGCCTGGACCACCTCACCCAAGGGGCAGCCTAGTCAGATTCCCAAACTACCTCAATGGCTCCTTTTAATGTGGAGGAGTAGTGGCTCTTCTTTGACTCCCTCTCACATTACTGCACTCTTCATCCTATCTCTAATGGAGAGGCCAGCCACCCTTCAGAGGAAGCTCATTACCGCCGCTGGAATCTGTAATTTCATTCTTTCGGTCACTACCCAAAGCACCCAAACCATGGGTGAGGGTAGAGACATAGATCGACCAGTAAACTGACAGCTTCACTTTTACACTTAGCTCTCTCTTCACCACAATAGACCGATGCAGTGACTGCATCACTGCAGCTGTAGCCTCAATCCATTTGTCTATTTACTGGTCCCCACGTCCTTCAGTCATGAACAAGATTCCAATATATTTAAACTCTCCACTTGGAGCAGACACTTATCCTGACAAGGAGTGGGCACTCCACCTTTTTACATCTGAGGACCATGCTTCAAACTTAGAGGTGCTAATTCTCACAACTGCTGCTTCACACTCAGCTGCAAACCACTCTAGTGCAAGCTGGAGGCCACCACCTGATAAAGCCAAAAGGACCACCAAGGTGGAAACCTTCCACCACTTGGCTATGACTAGAAATTCTGTCCATAAAAATTATGAACAGAATCAACGGTGAAGTCCAACGCCCTCTGGAAACAAGTCCGACTTATTGCTTGCAATACGGACCAAGATCTTTTTTCAGTTGTACAGGGACTGAATGGCTTGTAACAATGGGCCAGACACACCATACTCCCACAGCACCCTCCACAGGATACTCTGAGGGACACAGCTGAATGCCTTCTCCAGGTCCACAAAACTCAAGTAGAGTGGATGGACAAACTCCCACACACACACTTGGAAAATCCTTTAGAGGATAATGAGCTGGTCCATCTTTCTGCAACCAGGATGAAAACCCCATTGTTCCTCTTGAATATGAGGTTTGACTAATGGAAGAACTCTCCTTTCCCAGTACCCTGGCATAGACCTTACCAGGGAGGCTGAGGAGTGTGATACCCTGATAGTTGGAGCATACCCTCTGGCCCCCCTTCTTGAAGATGGGATTCACCACCCCAGTCTGCCAGTCCAGTAGCTCTGCTCCAGATCTCCATGCAACATTGCATAGACTATCATCATTTCAGTGACCTCACCCTCAGTGATGGGCAAGTCACGCCCCCCTTGTCCCCAGACTTTGTTTTCTCTACAGAAAGCGTGGCGTCACTTAGATCAAGAAGGTGCTCAAAGTATTCCTTCCACCGCCCAATTATATCCTCAGTTGAAGTCAGCACTATAAATGATGTGAGTAAAACACCGCTTTCCTCTCCCGAATTGCCTGAAGGTTTGCCAGAATTGCTTCGAGGCAGTCCAAAAGTCTCCCGCACCTGAGTTTTTTTTGCTTCAGCCTCCACCCAAGCTGTGTTCCAGTTGGCCTGCCAGTACCCACCAGCTGCCTCAGAAGTCCCACAGATTTACCAAGACTGATAGGACTCCTTTTTCAACTTGATAGCTCTCTTTACCTCCAGTGTCCACCATCTAGTTTGGGTATTACCATCACAACAGGCACCAACCACCTTACAGCTACAGTTCTGTGCAGCAGGTGCAGAGGGGGGGCCCTGACTGGACCTCTGCCAGGCATTAGGTGCACCAGGTCATCCAGCATCCTCCCCCACCACCTGATCCAACTTAACACCAGGTGGTGATCAGTTGATAGCTCAGCTCCTCTCTTCACCCGAGTGTCCAGAACATATGGTTGCAGACCTGATGCTACGATTACAAAAGCTGTTCCTCCCAATCACGCCCCTCCAGGTCTCACTGTTGTGGCCTATGTGATGTCCCCCAGTAGGACCATGGAATCATCAGATAGAGCACCCTCGAGCACCCAACCCAGTGACTCCAAGAAGGCTGGGTACTCTGAACTGTTCTTTGGCGCATAAGTGCAAACAACAATCAGGACCTGTTCCCTGTCCCGAATGTGCAGGGAAGTGACCCTTTTGTCCACTGGTGAAAAGTCCGACATACAGGCAGCAACTGAGGGGATACAAGGATACCCACCCCACTTTGGCCTCAACCTTGACCTTCACCCCACCCACCCCGCCCCCTGATTACTAACATTTGGAGAAAAAAAAAGAAAAGTTGAAATTACATATTTTGATAGTGTAGGGTCACAATCAAGGACATCACCAACAATAAACTAGACCTCACAGGATTGAACAGTAAAGCCTTTTTGTGGATGACGTAGCTGTGTCAGGTCCGGTCTCATACTCAAACATAAATGTATTTAATTGTTTTACTGAATAAACATTGACACTATAAAGTTTGCTTTGCTTGTTCTGAAGAAATGTCAGATGATCATCAGGCAGTTTGCTGGAACAGGATGAGGGTGTTGAGCCAATGAAAGCCTTGGGTCATTTTTCAGGCTAAATTGATGTTTGCATTTCTTTTGTGTGTGTGTGTGTGTGTGTGGTCAGTGTGTATGACCGCTTTTCTGCTTTTCATTCCAGTGCATAGGTGTATTTAAGACCAGCTGTGTTCAGCTCTCCACACAGGAAGACTGCAGACTGACACTGAGAAGTACGAACAGAAGGTAATGTTGCAACAGGTTTTTATTTTTTAATACCAAATTAATACTCTCAGCACAGGGTTGTAAACTCACTGCAAATGCAACATGTCTTTATGTCTTTATCAAAGGTTAACTTCACATTTGACATCTCCACCATGAAGACGCTGACTGTGTCTCTGCTCATGTGCTCTATGATGGCTCTCCTCCAGGCTTTTTGTGAGTATTTAACAATAGCTGTGTAAGGCAAAATCATTTGAGCAATTTTGCTGTACTGCTATAGATATTTTGTAGATGTTTGTAAATTTTACAAACAAAACGTGATTTAAATGTTTCTCCAAAGTGTTAAGTGTTCATTAACACTTTATCTTTGAGAAACTGAATTTATGAGACAGTATAAACTTTCCCTTTGCTTAACATGAATGTCAATCTTTCTTACATAATCAATGATAATATTTAAGCCTATGATATGCTGTAATTATACTTTTTAAAAGGACATGCCGAGTAACTGAATTTACTTTTAATTCTTCATTTTTGTTCTATTATTTTAATTATATTTCATTAATTTACTTGCATATGATTGTCTCTCTTTGTATTTCTTTTTGAATGCTGTTACCAACACTGTGTCAAAGAAAATACACTCAGTGACAGCACCACAGGGGCACATTAAAAAATGTGTGGTTCAAACGGTCTTTGCAGTACTTCCAGGCTACAATCATGAATAAAGCAGAGAAAGCTACTCCAACAAAGCAACCTGCTACAACAGGTGAATCTAGGAGGGTTCTTTTACAGTGAATACCTTTAAGATCCACTTTTAAATTAAAATACCACATGTCCCACAGTAGTAACTGCAACCAACAAAATTTTCAGTTCATGCAGAAGCAGACAACTGAGGACTGCCATCATTTTTGCCCAGTCGGTTTAAAAGAATGTTAATTAATTTTAGATATTTCAGTAGCGTGCATTAGATTTTAGCCCCAAAGCTGTAAAATGAATAGTAACTGCAGATAAACTCTGCACTGGCAGCTCAGTATCAGCTTTTCTCCTGCATTTGTCTTCAGAGGGCATGTTCGGTGGCTGGGCTCCATGGTGCCCAAGTGGATGGAGTATGCACAGTCAACAGTGCCTCCTCTTTGTTCCAACAAAAATGACTTGGGAGGAGGCCAAGGTAACAAGGATGTTTTGTTTTGGTTTTTTTGTTTGTTTGGTTTTTTGTGTGTTTTTAGATTTCCTGTAAAAAAAATTTTTACACTAAATAAACTCTGCACACTTGGTGTCCATTACTAACTTAAATGTTCTTGGTCACTCCATGCTGTTTGTTTATCTCCATCACAGGAAAACTGTGGGTCTCGTGGAGGACAGCTTGCATCTGTGTATAATGACCTTTAGGCTGAAGAGATACGTAAGGAGACGCAGCGTTCTGGATTTAATCATGGACAATTTTGGGTTGGAGGACATAACACTCCAGAGGCAATGAACATGATGACTAATGATCTGTGAAACAATTTCATTTGTAATGAATACGAATTTGCATAATAATTAAATATGCTTTAACAGAAACCTTCTTGGTCCTGGAGTGATTATATGGGTGTGTCTGCTTTTGCGGACTTTTGTCGTGGAAATACAGCTAAACATGAGAACCACTGTTTGCAGATAACTTTTGGTGGTAAAGTCTAAAAAAGTTAGTTGGGTTTATCAATTTGAGTTATAACAAATTACTAATGCAGCAAGTGTTTTAGAAACATGTACCAAAGTTGATTTTGCTTTTCTTCAAATGGCATTATCATTGTACAGAACAGTGTTTCTTCTCCTAGAATATTTGTCTTTACAGTGATGCATCATAAAAATATTCTTCCTGTTAAAAGGGAGTTTTTCCTTCCCACTGTCACCAAGTGCTTGCTCATAGGAGGTCATTTTGACTGTTGGGTTTCCTCTGTAATTATTGTAGGGTCTTTACTTTACAATATAAAGCTCTTTGAGGAGCTTATCCTTTGTTGTGATTTGGTGCTATATAAATAAAACCCCAACAATGCCCCAAAAATCTGCATAGTAGGTTTTTGAAATTGAACACGAGTTAGTAAATCGTTTGCCACAGTCTGGAACAGACAATCATGTAATACCAATTTGTACTACAAGATGGTGTAGTGAGAGAGTGTAGTGTCTAATCTGCCCTGAGTTCTTCAGGAAATGCAGATGTGGAACATTCTGGTGAATGGGACCTCAAAAGTTAGGACACCTAGAAAGTGACTCTAATGACCACCAGCCCTATGTCCCAGAAAGAAAACCATCCTTCGTTAAGAAGAAATGATTAAAAAAAGAGGGACAAACATAAGTAAAAATTCCAATAACTTTCTCTACTGGAGAACAATAACTGATGATGCTAATATATGATACTATTGTGAATGGCAGTGCCAGATAAGTTGTTAAAGTAGAGGCAGCAACAGGCTGATTTTGAAGGAATCCACTCATTAAGACAGTAATTGTAAAGGACAAAAAATAAAACATTTAAATGGTCCGTCTCGATACTCGGGGATTGATCTGCCAGGGTCTGCGCTTGGCCACCGCCTGACACATCGCACCCGACCCTTACGCCTTCTGCAGGTGTCTCCTTTTTGGGCTGCGCCCAGCCGGACACCACGGACTAATACCCGGCCACCAGACACTCTCCCTCAAGCTCCCTCCCGAGGTCTGGCTCCAGATTTTTAAGTTGCAGCCAAATGGCGGAAGGCTTCCGCTTTGGTGGCCTCAGAATCTCATCTCTGCTTTTTGTGGATGATGTGGTCCTGTTGACTTCAACAGGTGGTGACCTCCAACTTGCAGTAGAACAGTTCGCAACCGAGTATGAAGTGGCTGGGATGAGAATTAGCAACTCTAAATCTGTGGCCATGGTCCTCAGATGGAAAAGGGTGGAGTGCCCACTCCAGCTCAGAGATGAGTTGCTGCCCAAGTGGAGGAATTCAAGTATCTCGGGGTCTTGTTCACAAGTGACGGGAGAAGGGAAGGAGAGATTGACAGATGGATTGGGGCTGTATCTGCAGTGATTCGGACACTGCACCAGTCTGTCGTGGTGAAGAGGGAGCTGAGCGTAAAAGCAATCCTGTCGATTTACCGGTCGATCTACGTCCCTACTCTCACCTATGGTCATGAGTTTTTGGGTAGGGACTGAAAGAACAAGATTGCGAATACAAGCGGTAGAAATGAGCTTCCTCTGAAGGGTGGCTGGCCTCTCCCTCATGGATGGGATGAGGAGTGCAGCTATTCAGGAGGGGCTCAGAGTAGAGCCATTGCTCCTCCACATCGAAAAGAGCCAGTTGAGGTGGTTTGGGCATCTGACTAGGATGGGCGCCTTTTGGGTGAGGTGTTCCAGGTATATCCTACCAGGAGGAGGCCCTGGAGCAAACCCAGGACACACTAGAGAGATATCTTTCAGCTGGCCTGGGAATGCCTTGGGGTCCCCCAGATGAGCTGGAAGAGGTGGCTGGGGAGAGGGAGGCCTGGGCTTCTCTGCTTAGGCTGCTGTCCCCGCAACCCGGCCCTGGATAAACGGAAGAAAATGGATGGAAATTTAAATGGTTTTGTAAGGGTAGATTATGTGTGTATAACGCAGTGGGCACAAGAGTGTAAAAAGCTCTGGGGAGTCTCACATTCAGCATGACGATAAAGGTCATACCAGTCACAGACCACTGACATCTGGAATACTGTTAGCTACAGTATGTATGCATACATCAATGGATGATGTAGCATGTAACATACAGTAAGTGGACAAATAATATATACAATTTTTTTAAATAGAGGAGCAGTTTTACTAAATCTTTCTGGTTGAACACTGTTGGAAACTTGTTAACTTTACAGATTACAGATTACAGAGAACATCTGTGTTTGAATGTCACTGATTGAGACTGATTCCTGTGGTTTTGTCTCTTGCAGAAGGAGGGGGAGGATGCTTGGATGACATGAAGTGTGAGACTAAGCTCCCATCTGTCTGTGGCTATATTATCATGTGATCTCTCAACTAATGCAGTCCAGTACCTCATCAATCAAAACACTGACATGTCTCTCTACCATTGTGTCATTCTCCATATTCCAGCTGGATTTTCTGCTTCAAAAATCTGTAAAATTAAAATAATGCTTTCTGCATATCTTTATTTTGTAGAGTGAACTGCAATTCTTATACTTATGCAAATTAAAACACTTAAGCATTGAAAACAAACTAGTGGTCTTGGATTGATAGTCATAACACAACATACAGTAAGTCATCTTTAGTTTAAGCATATACTGATTTGATACATTTCCTTTGAACAGCTCTTGTTAAAGTGACTGAGAATAGGAAAAACTCCTTTTTAGGAAGGAAAAAAAAAAAACTCCAGCAGAACAGACTGAAATCAAATAATTCCAGCTAGTAATTCAGTATTACTCTTGTGAACCACAATCATGGTACATTTTGTCAAGCAAAATTTATTTATTGACATATTATGACAAATCCTACTCCATACAGTGAGACATGATTCCACGGATTTATGTGTATTTGAATTATCATTTGTTCACCAAGTGGTGAATGAGCAGTTAGTGTTAAAAATGAATATGGTACTAGGTTGTTGTTGTTTCTGTCTCACTCTGGCAAAAATATCTGTAGAAATGGTTCTTGCGAGTTTTTGGAAAGTCCATATGGATCTGTCTTAGATTAACCCACTCTGTAATCTGTCATAATTTGTCAGCTGAACCTCTTTAAAATGTTCTCTGCTGCCTTGTTTTTCTCATTGTTGCTTTGATGCTTTCTGTTTTCATCTTTGTCTTTCATTCAGTGTCATTGCTCACACTGTCAGTGAGAGGAAATCACAGAAGAAGACAGACCATAATAACACGAGGAGGATATCCCTGCGGAAATAAGTCTCTCCTCATTGCACAGTTTTATCACCTACTAGTGTGTTTATATGCATTTCTTTGTAACACAGCTGCAACATAGCTTTTTCCCCATGAAAAGGATGATTTTAAATTATAAACTGATAACTATATGATGCTGGATAGCTTAATCTACAGTGTTTGTTCATTAGATTTGTATTTTATGCTAATCGTTTGCTACCTTGAGACATTTCTTGAAAACTTGTGCTCCCCCACCACAATTTTTTTTAAGCGCCGATCTACACTGCAATAGATAACACCCAGTGTTGTCATACTCCATCATATATTACTAGATCATAAAGACTATACATGTGTTTCATTGGCTTTTAAAAACTGTAAAATATGATTTTATGTTTTAATTTAAAAAATGAGCAGAAAATTGTCATAGCCATTATCTTACCATCATCTGTTCCACATGAACAGATGATGGCATATATAGTCTGGATTTCTGTTTATGTACCCTCAGAGCATCCTCTAAAAAAATGACATGAAAAAAAGAAAAACAAATATGAATTGTATAAGATAATGTGATTTTTTTTTAGGGTTTGTGTTTCACTTTGCATTATTGGGAGTATTTTAATTTAAAATGGAAAAATTCAGTCAGGTTATGTCATGTAATAGAAAATGCTATCGTACCAAATTTCATCATAAAGAAAATTGATATATGAATTTTAAAAAAAAATTGCCAATGATAAGAGGGACCTTCTTTTTAATTTTTGACCATTTTCGTAACCTTGACCTTTGACCTTGAAAATAAAGTTATATATTCTTGGGCCTTTAAGGAATATTTCCACAAAGTTTCATCAATTTTGGCTAAAAAGATTCTGAGTTGTAATGCTAACAGACAGACAAACAGGGGTGAAAACATATAAATTTATCCATGGGTGAGGTAATGAGGAAAGAAGCATTTAGTGTATTACAGAGCTGTTAGCTGCAGAAGTTGTATGCACACCTGTTTTATCATAGTTTATCATGTTGCTGCCACCTACTGGGAATAGAACATATTGTAAAATTATAAAATTATACAGCTACACTACACTACAGCTAATGCCAAACAAGAAGACTGCAGCAGTGTGTCTCCTTCACAGTGGTGGTGTTTAATTAGTATTGCTAACCTAGGCTCCAGTATCAGGTTTTCAGTTCTGTTGACTTTCACTGCAGGGCATCATGGTTTTCTGAACTGGAGCCCTGATTCCTCCCTGGACAACCTTGGTTGGTGTTGACGTGTTGGTTTCTGTAACATAGATGTTTTCCATGAATGGATTGTCACCCCAGACACAGCTCCAAACTGGAGGACCAGGGCGCAAGATTTCAGTCTGGCCTCTACTGCACCGACCTGTTCGGCATGGTTTAACCTGCTGCGAGCACAATGCTCCTGCTGATATAGCTCTGGGTGTCATCAAGGCACTCAAACCACGACAAGGTAAGTGCAACAACTAGTGAGAGCGTGCTTTGGATAAAGCATGTGAAGATTACACTATGAAATGAGGCGTTAATAAGATTAATTGAGCTACACAGATTAAGCTACACAAAAACACCACTGTGCTACGTAACAGGAACAGGAAGCGATGCAATACCACACTCAGAGCCAACACCAAGTGAGAATGCTACCCTATATTATATCATCAACAATAGTGAATATATTTGAATCAGTTTTTAAGAAATCAGTGCTGTAGTCCTCCCTGTGTCACCATCATGTATCACAAATAAATCACTGTTCAGAATGTGTTTAGGATTTTGCAACAAAGGAAATTAGATCTGCATATTGTGTCTAACTTAGTAAAAGGTTTTGCCAAAAGATTCAGTTAATCCATTCAGGACACTATGAATTTGCTTCACAAAACAGGGATTATTGCTTTACTAATTCAGAAAAAAACCTGTAAAATCGATGTAGAGTTGCGCTGACATGCTGCAGTTTTATAGCATATCAGTCTGAGAGTCAAAACAAAAAGCTTGTTTGCATACAGACAGCCTTTTTTTTTTTTTTTTGCATCATTTGTGCTATTGTTGTTATGAAGCAAAGCAGCTGACAGTACTGCTTTCTTCTTTTTCTCTTTAGACTCTCTGAACAGCAAGTTCTGTCAAAACTGCTTGTGTGGCTCTTTAAGACACAAGTGTCCTTTGGTGTCCGTCATACCCTGGGTTATGACGGTGGCCCATTCCCAAATCCTGATTTTTAGTAAGTAGTATTATTCTTGTGAAAGGGTTTGTTATAACACAAATCTCACATTTCTTCTAAACCTATCCAACACTAAAACTGAACATGACATTTCATCACTCAGCTCTCTTGTGTACTGTGGTGCTGGAGACCCAAGTTTGAGCTTATACTCGTTCGTCATAGTTTTTCACACATCAAATATTATCAACATTATTGGTTTAAACTATACACTCAATATAAAAGCTCAAGCTCTGTGTGTGTGTGTGTGTGTGTGTGTGTGTGTGTGTGTGTGTGTGTGTGTGTGTGTGTGTGTGTGTGTGTGTGTGTGTCGGGGGGGGGGGTGTCGAGTGAAGGAGTGAGAACGAGAGTCGGTTCATACTTGTACAGTTTTAGCGTTGTTATGGCCAATAGTAACCGCTGAGTTATGAATTAAAGCTTTGCTGCAATCTCTCCCCCATCCTTTAAACACGATGATGGATGCTGTCGTATCAAGATTAACGCGGAATGGCCTTAAATTAAATATATAGGATGAAAGTGGCCCCACCCTTTCTCTGCGTGGTCCCGTGTAACTCCGCTAGTTTCAGTGTTGAGCGCGTGTGTTAAAGGACAGGAAACACGGAGTAACCGAAGCGGCAGAAAGGAGGTGCAGAGAAGTTACCTGCAAAGAAATTGCAGAGTGTCTCTGTAGATGCTACAAAATGTGTAAAGATCACAGACATGTTCGCTGCTGTAGCCTCCACGTCCTCTGTAACAGCAATGCTGCAGCAACAGCAGCTGTAGGCAGAGCCGGCCAGAGGCATAGGCGACATATGCGGCTGACCACCAGGGGGCCCCCAAGCTTGCCCACATTGGTCATGAAATGTTTTTGTTTGTTTTAATTTTTTACAAATGCCAATTTCCTAAAAGAAAGAAGAGACTATTCTAACTGTCCAGATTTGTACACTTGTAACAACACTAATTTAATCAGTAGGCTACACTCTAATATTTCTGTCTCAGACTGATGCTAAAAAGATAATTCATGCATTTATTACTTCTAGGCTGGACTATTGAAATTTGTTATTATCAGGCTGTCCTAAAAGCTCTCTGAAAAGCCTTCAGCTGATCCAAAATTCTGGAAGAGAGAGCAGATTTCTCCAATATTGACTTCTCTTCATTGGCTCATAGTACCATATCATCCCAATAGAGCTCTCAGACTGTTGGCTTCCTTGTGGTTCCTACTTAAGAGTAGAATGGGAGGCAGAGCCTTCAGCTTTCAGGCCCCTCTTCTGTGGAACCAGCTCCCAGCTTGGATTCAGGAGACAGACACCCTCTCTATTTTTAAGATTAGGATGACTGTTGGGTTTATTCTGTAATTATTGTAAGGTCTTTACCTTACACTATAAAGTGCCTTGAGGCGGCTGTTTGTTGTGAGTTGGCACTGTATAAATAAAATGTAATTGAATTGAAAAATTGAATTGAAAAGGATGAAACTGTAATATATCCTAAAAAAAAAAATCAACTTTAACCCTCCAGCATTAATAACAATTAAGTTCAGGGGACAATGAAGTGGTATTAAGGGGGCCCCAAATCAAATATTGTGTGGGACCCACAGTATGGTTGAACATGAATAGACTTAAAGGGATACAGCCCCCCCCCCCCCCCCTGTCTTTCATTTTCATTTTATGTTATTGCTTATTGTTGCTATGTTCGTTTATCCTCACGCTGAAATATGTTACCTCGCTGACAATTCAACTGTAGTATTTAGTAGGGCAAGTACGATTCCAAAGACTGAAACACAGGCACTGGGTGGGCCAGCTCAGGGGTCCCTCAAGTAAGTCGCAGAGGTCTGGTGTCGTTTAGTGCACGAATGACCTGTAGAGCGCAGCTTCTCACGGAACTGAAGTGCTTGTGTTTCTGTATTCGCAGGTGAGCAAAAGTGTTGTAATGTTGTACATGCTAAGTGACGTAGGAGTACAAGAACTGTATTAGAGAAGGGTACTGTCATTAATGTTAACACAACTGAACGTTTAAATGACGTACACAAACTCTGTGTGGGAAACAGTGCTTCACCTAGCATGATCAAGGGGATCGTAATGGTGATCACCAGCATCCTGTTACATGATGAGTCTAGCGAATGTGTATAATATTGCCAGTGTGAGCAGAGAGATAACTAATGAATGTTTTGTTAACACCAGTTATGAATACAGTAAGTCGCAGAGGTCTGGTGTCGTTTAGTGCACGAATGACCTGTAGAGCGCAGCTTCTCACGGAACTGAAGTGCTTGTGTTTCTGTATTCGCAGCGCAAATGACCAGTAAAGTGGAACTGTTATAAACTCACGCACGCCTGGAAGTGTCTTTTGTCCAAGTGTGCAACAAATATTGGAGGCACCGCTGGGATGATTAACGTCGTGTGCAGTGTGGCGGAGACACAGACGGAGGGAGTTTGATGGATGCGAACGAGAGCGCGCGGCTGATGGGCGTGGCTACAGCCGGCGCCATGGACCTGGAGGAGCTGGCAGAGACTGTGTCCCAATTACTCTGGAATTTACAGCTCAACCAACTCAAAGAGGTGTGCGTGGAAGCCAAAATCCCAAGTGGAAATGCTACAACAAGACGAGCGTTAATCAGATTAAGTACAGAATCCATGGACAAGGTTATTAATGATGAAGAACAAGATGTTGCATTGTACTATTTAAGGACAATGTTAAAAAGGGTTGACCCAAATTTGGGGAGTGTTGAAAACACAGAAAGTGGAGAGAATACAACAAGCACAACACAAGAGAGTCAGAAAACAATGGAAGAAATGGGTTTTGCTGAGAGATGCTCACTGCTCCAGCAAAACAGTGAAGCTCTGCAGGATGAAGTTAGGAGATTGAGTGAGAGACTGGACCGAACACCGCCGAGCCAGCCGACCGTCTCACAAAATGTGTCACCTGTAGCAAACCGGCTTCCAGAAGTTACAATAAGGAGGGAATTCAAGATTTGTGGTCAGATTGGGGAGAGGGGCCAAAAGGACAGACTCTCATACACAAACCTGATGCATCAGATTGACAGAGGCTTAAATAAAGGACACAGTGAAGCTGAAGTCATAGAAGCAGTGGTCAAGTCAATCAGCCCAGGGTTGAGTCTTAGAGACATGCTTGAGATAAAACGTGACCTCACCCTCCCCCAGTTAAAGACAATATTAAAGGGACATTTCAAAGAGGACAGTACCACAGATTTGTATCACAGACTAGTGAACATCACACAAGACAGCCGTGAGTCCCCTCAAAACTTCCTCTTTAGAGCAATCGAGTTAAAGGAGAGGTTGATAATTGCATCCGGAGACACAGGGTCAGATGAACAGTACAGCTCTGAGCTCATCCAGAAGAAATTCTTGAGATCCGTCAGTACTGGGCTTTTAAGTGACCACATCAAGTTTCAACTTAAGCCATATCTTGATGACCTTCATGTGACAGATGAAACACTCATTGATAAGATGAATGAAGCAGCTAGCGTTGAATTAGAGAGACAATCTAAGCAAAAGAAAAATACAACCATCAAACCAGTAAAAGTGAATGAACTACAGACAGAAATGCAAAGCAACCAGCTGGGTCGGGGTGTAGCTGAAACGAGGGCGGGGATTCAAGAGCAATCAGCAGAAGTTGTGAAACCCAAGAGCAACAAAAAATCTGTTGTGGCTTCTCCTAGAGACTCTGAACTGTACGAAACTGTCAGGCTGCTGAGGGAGGAGATGGCTGAATTAAGAAAAAGCATGGCAACCCCCCAAGGACCCACTCGCCAAATGAGAACCAGTGCAAGGAGGGGATGTAAAGCATGCCAGGAACAGGGGACCGGTGACCAGTGTGACCACTGCTTTAAGTGTGGCCAGCCAGGACACTTCTCCAGAGGCTGTAGGGGGCAAAGGAGGCCAGTAGAAAAAGCAGAGGGCACAAAAGCGGCAATCCAGACTGTCGCACCCCCCAAATCGTTAATTTCGATCCATGCTGAAGCAGATGACCGGTTGAATGAACTGCTTTGGAACCGAATAAAACAGTTGGAGGCGGACTTAGAGCAAGGTGGCAAGGCTAAAGAGACTGTGGGTGCCACATATGCCAGCCATCTCTCACTACGTCGTCAAGCCAAGCTAAAGGCCCTGATTGGAAAGAAGTGTATGGTGGATTGTTTCTTTGAGGGGGTACCAACACAAGCACTGTGGGATACAGGCTCACAGGTCACAATTATCAATGAAAACTGGAGAAAGGCTTGCTTTCCCTATATCCAGTTGAGAGGCACTAGTGAACTCCTGGGTGAGGATGGGGCTCTTGTTGGCAAAGCAGCAAATCAGACACCTATACCCTTTGCGGGCTGGATAGAGCTCAAGTTCAGGCTGGGATCAAATAGAGACCCACAGCCAGAGTTGCTTGTACCCGTGCTCATCTCTAAGGAGCCAGGAGTAGCAGAGCCACCGATTATCGGCCATAATGTGATTGAACATTTCGTTAAGGATGGGATGGAACAGCACCCCAAAGTTACACCTGCGGTAGTAAGAGAAGCCTTCTCTATTGACTGTAAGAAAGCAGATGTGCTGATCCACATAGTGCAGCACTCTGATGAGAATGATGGGGAGGGTGTGGTGAAAACTGGGAGACAAAGGATTGTGATTCCACCTGGACAGACCAGGGAGGTTAAGTGCAGTGTGCGAACAGGTCCCCTCCCAATGAAGCAGGAGGTTCTTTTTGAACCGGAGGACATTGCAAAAGTACCGGAGGGGGTTAACCTGAATGAAACGGTCATCTGCCTGCAGAGGGGAAACTGGTCCAGGGTGGGTATTCCAGTCACTAATGGCAGTAGCCGTGACATCACTCTCATCCCTCACACAGTGCTGGGGCGGCTACAGCAAGTTAAGGCTATTTACCCGGTGGATGTAAGACCAGCAAGTGCTAGTGAAAACACAGCAGGCACAGACAGAGTCCCTGACCATCACAGCAGGAAAGGTGGGGAGGTGGACAAATGCAGCCATGATTTATGGGACCCACCTGTGTCTGTTGATCATCTGACCCCCGATCAGCAGGAGCAGGTGAGAAAGATGTTACGTGAAGAGTGTGCTGCATTTTCAAAAGATGAGAATGATGTGGGATGTATCCCCTCTCTGAAGTTGAAAATCAGACTGAGTGACACAACGCCAGTAAGACGCACATACATCTCAGTACCCAAGCCGCTCCACAAGGAGGTAAAAGAGTATTTGGAGGACCTGTTGAACAGGGGATGGATACAGAAATCCCGATCCCCATACTCATCACCCATAGTCTGTGTGCGGAAGAAGGATGGAAGTTTGCGTCTCTGTGTGGATTACCGTGAGCTGAACCGGAAATCCATTCCTGATCGGCATCCTATCCCTCGTGTGCAAGATATGTTGAACAGCTTGAGCGGGAGTGCATGGTTTTCAGTGTTGGACCAGGGCAAGGCGTATCATCAAGGCTTCCTGGACGAGAGTAGCAGACCCCTCACAGCCTTCATCACACCTTGGGGCTTATACGAGTGGGTCAGGATTCCCTTCGGTTTGTCCTCCGCTCCAGCCGAGTTCCAGCGCAGTATGGAAGAATGCCTTGCAGGTTTGCGGGATGAAATCTCCCAGCCATATCTGGATGACAACCTAGTTCACAGCAAATCATTTGAGGACCATCTGCATGCTATGAGGGAGGTCCTGCGTCGCTATCAAAAACATGGTGTAAAGCTGACTCCAAAAAAATGTGAGATCTTTAAGGACAAGGTGAAATTTTTGGGAAAGGTTGTATCTAAAGATGGCTACTGCATGGATCCCACTGAATTAGCACCAGTTCAAGCACTGAAAAATCGCAAGCCTGAGACTGTGGGGGATCTGAGGAAAATGCTGGGTTTCCTGTCATACTACCGCCCTTATATTCCAAATTTCTCACGCACTGCAAAGCCACTTTACAATCTGTTATGTACCAAAAACACTCAAGATAGAGGGTCGAGCGTAAGCAAGCACAAGGAAAAACCAAAGAAATCAGATCAGCTCTCCTCAAGCCAGCTGATCACATGGACAAAACAACACCAGGGGGTGCTATGCCAACTTATAGAACATCTGCTGAGCCCACCACTTTTAGGCTACCCAGACTTTGAAAAACCATTTGTGTTGCACTGTGATGCTTCTCAGGAAGGGCTGGGTGCAGTACTGTACCAGAGACATCAAGGCAAACTGGTCGTCATTGGTTATGGGTCGAGAACACTAACTGCTCCAGAAACTAATTACCATCTCCATTCTGGAAAGCTAGAGTTTCTAGCAATGAAGTGGGCGATCTGTGAAAGATTTAGAGAGTATCTGTATTACGCACCGTCCTTCACAGTGTATACAGATAACAATCCACTAACCTACGTCCTGACCACAGCAAAGTTAAACGCCACAACCCATCGATGGATTGCTGAGTTAGCGGACTTTAACTTCTCGATTAAGTATCGGCCTGGAAAAGTCAACAGAGATGCCGATGGCCTGTCACGGATGCCACTGGACATGGAGCAGTACATGAGCACATGCTCACAGGAAATGACACCGGAGGTAATAACATCTGTCACGCAGGCACTCCAACTGGAAACTCATGAACATGAACCCTGGTTGTGTCCAGCTACCATAACCACAGCGTGTGCTGACGTGGAGAAGGAACAGGTAACAGCCCCAGTGACACGGATCTCCACAGAGAGACTAAAGAAAGCACAGGAAGATGATCCTGTCATTGGCAGGGTGCGAGAATATGTTGTGACAGGACGGTGGCCTTCTCTCAAAGGGAGAGACAAATATGATGACAGTCTGGTGCTGAGAAGGGAGAGGAACAAGCTGCACATTGATCAGGATGGTATCCTGTACAGGAAGTCAGCTACTCGAGCTCAGCTAGTGCTACCCACAACATTTCATCAACTGATCTACAAGGAGCTCCATGAAGAAATGGGACATCTCGGAGTGGAACGAACGCTCAGCTTGATCCGTGACCGATTCTACTGGCCACATATGCAAAGAGATGTGGACCATTATGTGACCAAGGTGTGCAGTTGCCTGAAACGGAAACGTCCAAGCAAACCAACCAGAGCGCCTTTAGTCAATATAGTAACCACATACCCGTTCGAGATGGTGTCAATAGACTTCCTGCACCTGGAGAGTTGTAAAGGGGGATATGAGTACATTTTAGTTGTGATGGATCATTTCACCCGGTTTGCGCAGGCATATGCATGCACCAACAAGTCAGCAAGAACAGCAGCTGAAAAGATCTTTGGGGACTTTGTGCTCAAATTTGGATTCCCTGCTCGGTTACATCACGATCAGGGAAAGGAGTTTGAAAACCAGCTCTTCGCCGCACTGGAACGGTACTGTGGCACCCAAGGTTCACGCACGACACCTTACCACGCAGCTGGGAATGGTCAAGTAGAGCGATTTAATCGGACCCTCCTTTCCATGCTGAGGAGCCTAGTAGAAGAAGCCAAGTCAGACTGGAAAAGCTCGTTAGCCAAGGTTGTGCACGCATATAACTGTACACGCAGCGAAGCAACAGGATATGCCCCATATTTCCTCCTCTTTGGCAGAAGCCCGCGTTTACCAGTAGATATCATGTTTGGTCTGACTCCAAGTGACCAGAGTACATCGCATAGTGAGTATGCCAATAAGTGGAGAAGTAGGATGCAGGAGGCATACAGACTGGCATCAGAAACAGCTCAGAAAGAGAGAAACAGAGCAAAGAGACACTATGACCGGAAAACTCATGGAGTGGAACTGCAGCCTGGATGTAGAGTGTTAGTGCGGAACTTCAGAGACAAAGGGGGACCTGGGAAGCTCAGGTCTTACTGGGAAGAACAAGTCTATGTGGTCATAGAAAGAAAGCACAAGGACAGTCCTGTCTATTCAGTAGAGCCAGAGAGAGGACCAGGGAAGGTGAGAGTTTTGCACAGGAACCTCTTACTGCCCTGTGACTTTCTGCCCATCGAGGAAGAGAAGCCGGAGGAAAAAAAGAGTGGGAAAAAGAACATGAAGCAACAAAGGAAAGGAAAGAACCAAGGAAAACAGAAGGAGAGTGACTACAACAGCAGTTCTGAGGATGAGGGAGACTGGAGATTCATCACCACGCAACCTGCAAAATCACCCAATCAGGTGGGAAGTCAGCTAAGAGTGGAGGCAGAGGAGTTCCAACCAAGGTCAGCTAACGAAAAGCTGTCACAGGCTGTTGTAAGCAGTGAATGGCCAGAGGAGGGCGATGAAGGCAGACAAGAACTGGGTACAGCGCTGGAAGACATCACTGAAGTGAGGCAAAGTGAGTCATCTGAGGAAGCAAATGAAGGAAACCAAGAATATGCATCCGCATCTGATGAAGCAGATGAGAGAGCTCCTGAACCACCACCAGCTCCCACAAGAAAGTATCCTTTTCGATGCAGAAACCCACCAAAGACACTTACATATAACACCTTAGGTCAGCCATCAGTCATACAAAGGAACAAATAATATCCACAGCTAAGAGTAAAAGACAAGTTCACAGTCACATGTTAAGTTTATGGTTGTGACAGTTTATAGTGTTGATATTCGCAAAGGTTAAGAACAAAAAGTTGACTGATTATTAAATACACGCAGCAATTAAGTGCAATGGTTCATGTTAATCAAAGAGTGAATATCAGAACTCAGAATATTTACACAAAGACACTGGGATGTACGTAAGACATAAAGGAGCAGATGTGTATCTGTGTATTAGGTTACGGAGTAGAGAATAGGTTAAAACCTTCAGTCTGATACAGAACACGCACAAAGGGCGAAGTGACTTTACAGACATTGCCTGGCCAGTAATGCCTGTTACGGGCATGCGACATAAAACGGGAGATGGGTGTCATGCCAAAGACTGTTGCTGTACAGAAAGTATCTTCAGAGACTGACTCCCCAATAAGCTACTGTTGTAACCTTTCAGTTAAAGACGTGTGTACACTGGGAAATCTGTAATGTCGGGACGACATTCATGTTGGAGGGGAGAGTGTGGGACCCACAGTATGGTTGAACATGAATAGACTTAAAGGGATACAGCCCCCCCCTGTCTTTCATTTTCATTTTATGTTATTGCTTATTGTTGCTATGTTCGTTTATCCTCACGCTGAAATATGTTACCTCACTGACAATTCAACTGTAGTATTTAGTAGGGCAAGTACGATTCCAAAGACTGAAACACAGGCACTGGGTGGGCCAGCTCAGGGGTCCCTCAAGTAAGTCGCAGAGGTCTGGTGTCGTTTAGTGCACGAATGACCTGTAGAGCGCAGCTTCTCACGGAACTGAAGTGCTTGTGTTTCTGTATTCGCAGGTGAGCAAAAGTGTTGTAATGTTGTACATGCTAAGTGACGTAGGAGTACAAGAACTGTATTAGAGAAGGGTACTGTCATTAATGTTAACACAACTGAACGTTTAAATGACGTACACAAACTCTGTGTGGGAAACAGTGCTTCACCTAGCATGATCAAGGGGATCGTAATGGTGATCACCAGCATCCTGTTACATGATGAGTCTAGCGAATGTGTATAATATTGCCAGTGTGAGCAGAGAGATAACTAATGAATGTTTTGTTAACACCAGTTATGAATACAGTAAGTCGCAGAGGTCTGGTGTCGTTTAGTGCACGAATGACCTGTAGAGCGCAGCTTCTCACGGAACTGAAGTGCTTGTGTTTCTGTATTCGCAGCGCAAATGACCAGTAAAGTGGAACTGTTATAAACTCACGCACGCCTGGAAGTGTCTTTTGTCCAAGTGTGCAACAATTGCTTAGGTCCCCTTCAAGGCTTGGGCAGACTCTGCTGTAGGTGAAGACAGCAGCAGTGTGATGAGCAATGGCGATTGATTAATATCAATATTTATTTACATTTGCATACGTCCCCAAATCTGGCAGCCACGGCACCTTAATCTGATAAAATAGCAAAAGTATAAAAGTATTATTAGCAAAAGGTATGCCCACACTGAATAAGAGTAAAACTGTTCTTTCTCATCTTCTGCATCATTAAAATATTAAGCACTGAATCAAACTGGTTGATTCAATGCTGTGCCACTGTGTATGGTATATAAAGTTTGAGTCCAGTTTTTGAACACTGACTAAGAATGCATACACCATCTCTAAGCAGTAAAAGATGAAAGATCAACAAGTGTCTCTGCCATCATATCTAAACAGTTACAGTTTACTCTGAATAGTTCATGTATTGCAGCTTTAACACCAGAAAAAGACTGAACACAAACATTTAAAGGTCAAATATTAGTCAAATACCTCAGTCTGAAATGGCACTTTCAAAAAATAATACTCTTTGATTCTCTTTGAGACTGAACCAAAATTAAGTCCAAAGTGTCGTCCTATAATCTCTGAAAAATGCTTCCCATAAATTTTCTGTTTTAGGTTCACCCACTCTGTAACTTGCCATAATTTGGTATTAGGGAACCCCTTGAAAATGTTCTTTGTTACTTTAATCTTGTTGTTCTTGTTCTGATACCTTTTGTTTTTGTGTCCTCCATCTACTTCCTGCTACTGACATTGTGATCACGCACAAACAAACAATAATACTGACAATAATAACATGATGAGCCGGTCTCTCTTTATCTGCTAGTGCTAAAATTCAGAAATAACTAGGAGCTAAATTTCATAATCACTGACAGACAACCCCACACCCTTTTCACAAAGCTCTAAACAGAAAAAATGGAATTCAAACTAAATTCACACATCTGCAAACAAAACCTCATTGTTGACATTACTGAGCATTCATTGTACACTACATCAGAATATTTAATACACATTGCTAAGGAGATGTAAATGCCTTTGAAGCTTCAAGCTGTGCCTTGCACCTCTACAAAAGTTACAAAACTTTCAAGAACAAAAAGAGAAAAGAAAAGAAATGTACGCCCAACATGTATATTTACTGTAAAAATTCATAAGATTATTATTGTAAGAGATCTATTTGAATAGAGTGAACTCAATGGGAGTTTAAGATATTTGAGCTTTGTGACATGGCACATTATCCTGCTGGTCATAAAGGAATGGACATGGTCAGCATCAATAATCAGGTAGGCTGTGGTGTTTAAACATGCGCGTAATTTGCGGGGGGGGATAGGGGGGTTATGACCCCCCCCCAATAATCTGATCCAATCACTATAACCCCCCCAATAAAGTCACATCATTTCGATTTACAAAAAACATCTTACATGAACAACACGTTAATTTTCTTTATTCATTATCAATTTTGGGTAAACTACTAGCATGTTTAATCGTTTGGTAATGTAAGCCCCCCTCTCCCCACAAAAACTTGGTATCACCCAACCCGCTTTCTCTACCAAGTGGTAGTGTTCGCTTGTGGAAGCAGCTGCTGGTCAGCGGGTGTAGTTTGAAAAAATGAAGTGCCAAAAAGCGGACAACCAACAATTTTTCATTGTTGGTCCACAACACTCCCTTGTAAAAAAGCGGAAAAATAAAAATGAGGTAAATGTATATGTATTGTTAGCTGATGATTTAATAACTATACCGCTGTGTACCAGACACACTATGAATACCGGTTCAGGTATTTTAGCTCCGTTAGACCTGCTGCTCCTAATCTGACAATGAGTCAAAGAAAAAGAAGATAAAAGTGGTTATTTGCACACATGCGGCACAGTACAATACCTGTAATATGTAATAAACTAAACTCATTATACAAGTATATAGCTTTACTCAAGTGAACACACACATAACATTTTATGTATTTAGTTAGTAATGTCTAATATTAGTACTGATAACAGGACTGAAGATGAGAGTCCCAGAAAGGTCCAGGATGAGACTCGTTATATTTTAAACACATCAAGTTAAAACTTTTTTCTCTACAGAACGTGTTTAATAGTAAAGTTTGCACATGCTCAGTGGAGAACAGACTGCTGTAAAATATTGTATTTATTATATTTGGCTGGCCAAATTAAAACAGTTTCTTTAAAAGTGGAATGAGGGGCTGCAAAATTGGTAGTAAAACAAAACAGGTTCATGAAAGATATTTGTTAGTGTTGGAAGAAATGTGAAAAATGTAAGCCTTAATTGTTGAAGGTGCAGAGTAAATACAAAGAAAGTTAAATAAATACATAGTAAAAGCATTACAATTATTTCTAATATATTTCTAATTAACCCAAAATCTCCTGAATCCTTTTAGAAAAATAAATGATTTAATAAATAAATAAATAGGCAGAGAGCTTAACCGCCCCAATGTTGGACTCAAAGTTACGCCCTTGTGTTTAAGCACTACTTAACACCATTATACAACAAGGAGCAGCAGGGCTTTCAAATTATGCCAGCGGCAGGCGCATTTTCCACCTACTCCACTGCTCTGCCCCGTCTACTTTTTAATTTTCCTAAAAAAAAAAAATTGTGCCGTCCACCTTCTCCGTATCCAGCGCCATGTGGACGCACGTGACAATATTTACGTTCTTTCAATCTGAGCCATTTGATTAATTCACCACTGCCATGTGAGTATTCATATCGTCTGCTGCCGTCATGGCTTCGGTCTCGGTCATAAGGCGCCTGGTACTTTGACATGCCCCCCAGCTACTCCAAAACAATTTCAAAGCCCTGGAGCAGCCTGAACCACTGATAGAAGCAGGATGGATCCATGATCTCATGTTGTTTATCCCAAATTCCCGGTCTAACATTCAATGTTGCAGCGCAACTTGAGCCTCATCAGACCAGGCATCATTTTTTTTCTTTTGTCTAAATACATCTAAATAAATGCTTGTACTGATACAGCCACTGAAAATGGTCGCTCCCATCCAGCTGTCAGCCACTTACCAGCCACTGGGAGTCCCTCCATCCTGCTCCAGGGGCGTATCTGCTTTCCGCTATAAACACGCTCCTTTGAGTCAATTAAGAGATGGCGCTTTCTTTGCAAAAAACTTTTAAAAAATTGCATAGTTTCTAATAATTTTGATAGGTTTTATCCTTAAATATTTTCTCCTCCTGAAATATAAAAACTTAATCAAAATTATGTTTTGAAAATGTAAAAAAGATGGATAAAACTTTACAGTCAGTTTGACCATTCAGATATTTTGCACTGCAAGATAGTGTGAATTGCCAAAACTATTCCCAGCAAATATTTTTTTGTTCATCTATTTCTATTTAATATAATAAATATATACAATTTAAAAGAAAATGGAAAAAAAAATCCACACCAAGTTCCTCATACTACAGATCCAAAATCAGATGTGTAGGTTATGTCTGATAGTCTGATAGATGTGATCTTGCTTTCTAGTACCTGTCAAAGACGTGCAGCAGCATTTTGGATTAACTGCAAGCGATGAAGAGATGATCGTTCAAAACCTGAATAGAGAGAATTACAGTAGTCCAATCTGGAGGTGATGAAAGCATTAATACATTTTTCAAGGTCCTTTGGAGGAAGGTAGGATTTTGCTTTGGCAATTAGTCGTAACTGATAAAAACTGGTCTTTACAACTGTGTTCACTTGCTTCTCAAGTTTAAAGGAAGTACAGTATCAAAGTGCACTCCAAGGTTTCTAACGCTCAAAGAACAGTAAGAAGCAAGTATCAGCGTCTTGTTCACGAGTGACGGGAGAAGGTAACGGGAGGTTGACAGACCGATTGCGGCTGCATCTGCAGTGATGCGGATGTGCACCGGTCTGTTGTGATGAAGAGAGAACTGATGCACCTATTATACTTTGTTCATTATTACACAGTTTTTGCCTGTTTGTCATAATGATAACAGATATGGCATTATGTACATTATGTCAGAAATGTATCTATGAAGCACCTGGTGCAGAGATTGGCTTCGATGTGACTTCCAGATAATGCAGAAACTACTGACCAGCTAAAGAAGCATAAATAATATGCACTATATAAACTTTACCAGTTGGATACAGAGAAAGTTATCATGTATGCTTGCATTAAAGTAACCTGATCTGCTGGGCTTGAGGTTTTGGCTTGTCTAAAATAATGTTACATTCAATTTCCTAATATGCCATTACTGTTTCTAATGGCATATAAAATTGTTCTGAGACCGAGTTAAAAACATAGTTTAAAAGACATCTAGAAAAAAATACGCCCCTTTACATTTAAGTTGGTTGAAAAAAAGAAAGGTCATATCAACACCTCTGCAAATGTTTATTAAACTTATGAACCTCCATCCATCCATTCTTCCATTTATTCTTTTCAGGGTGATGGGGGATTATCCCAGCTGTTACAGGGCTAGAGGTAAGGTACACCCAGTACAGACTGCCAGCCTGTCGCAGGGCCAACACAGAGAGATAGACAACCATTCACACCTATGGGCAGTTTAGAATCATTAATTAACCTAACTCCACTATTTGAATGTCTTTGGACTGTGGGTGGAAACCAGAGTACCCAGTGAAAACTTACACAAACACGGGGACAACATGCAAAGCGGCTAACCCAAGCAGCACTGCTAACCACCACACCACTGTGCTGCTGTGTCTATTTTGTCTTTACAGCTTTCCAATGTGACAGCTTTTTATCTTATAGACACATCATTAAAACTGTGAACAGATTTGAGTAAATATAAACATCTATATTAAAATATGGCGAAGCTAAAATCAGAGTTGTCTGGTCATCTCTGAAAACAGCAAAGAGGTTAAGTTATAAATTATTGACAACTCATTTTCAATGAATCTCCTGAGACAAAGAAAACAAGTCTATTCGAGTGCAGATAAATCTGACTAAATCCACTAACGCTAACTAGTGTAGTAGCTTAAATCATAAACAGCTAAATTCACCTCAATCTTCAGCAATGTCAGTAAGCCCACTCTCCTCCAAACATCATGAGAGGAAAGAGTTAGTTTAATAGATCAAAAGTTATCTGACACTTCATAGAGATTTAATAGAGCATCAACCCAGCAGAACTTGTATCTGCACCTTTTTGCAAAAAGGAAAGACAAGTTGATTTGTTCCCAGCATACAGACAAAAAGGTCCTCAGATAAAGTTCCACAAAAAATAAAAAAATTATAGGGCAATGGTCTAAGGTCAGAGGGAGTAAATCATCTAGACATTCTTCTGGTCAAAGTGGATATAAGTAAAAAAAAAAAAAAAAAAAAAAGTCTTATGTGGACTGCTTTACAACTCACATAACACATTATATAAATAAATAATATTTAGCTTATGTAAGGAAAATTTTCTTTATTAAAGACCAGGAGAGGGACGATCTGAACGCAATGTAATGATTATTAAAGACTTGCAAGCTGGAGCAGTTACAGGTAAACAACAACAAGGTTGTTTAGGAGAAGTGTTCAGTGAGGCAATCTCACTGTTCATGTTTTATACACAAGAAAATGTCTACATGACATTACACAAGAACTACAAATGAGGAAGCTCTACTTTGGTGTTATCTATTATGAAATCTGGATTAATAAATGTTTTTCACCCTTAGTTATTATCATAACACTTCATTTTAAGCAAGCATCAGATTTCTTAACACCTGATGTCTTCATTAAGTTCTGGTTCCTTTCTTCACTCTGCCAAGGCCTCCGTGTACTTCCCTTTTCTTGCAGACGCTTCCTCTTTTCATACACACAGGAGCACAGAATGTTCAACACAATGATACACTTAATACAGTTTTCTTCTTATTCTAACATTACCTTAACTGATTTTTATTCAATACTTAATCACAAGCAGGGAAATACATTTCTCTTAATCTAAATTTGACTAACATTTCCCTTTTAAAGTTTTATGTTTTAATTTTTGACTTGGAAGTAAGCAGTTAAAAGTTATCTTTTTATGGACATGTTCTTTAGGGTCTGGCTCTCCTTTCAGTTTTTCCCAGATCCATCATTCAGTCATTTTGCATGCAGGCACTTTAAGCTTGTCTCTTGTTTACGGGCAGGTTCTTTAGGGTCTTGGATGAGTTTGAGTCAGTTTGCTTGTCGTCTCTGTTCTCCTCATTCACGGTCACTTGGATGTAGGTTTTTAGTTGTGGCCATCACTATCCACCTTTGCAGGAGTCCTCGGATGCATGGGATGCAACACCAACCACAGACTGTAAGCAGGGAGGCCACCACTGCTATAGAGAGCAGAAACAAATGCACAACCTACCCTCCTTTGCTAGCAACATGTCTAAGGCAAGCCTATTCTGCCAGGCTGTCAGAGAGGTTTTATCTAGTTGCTCTGCTACCACTTCTGGCATTACATGTGAAATTTACAAACCGCTGCTAATTATAGTAAATCTAATTTATCCAAGGTACATTAACATTAGTTGTGATCCAGGGGGGAAATGGATGCAAACCCTGCTGCTATTGGGTTCTGTGCATTGAATTCATCTGGTACCCCTCGTTGCATCTAAATAGACATCTGTATCAAAGGATCCTTTTGCAGAGTGATGTTTGATTTCAATTGATTTCAAGTTCTGATTTCAATTGTTCCAGATTGTCTGTCTGTAAGACAAAAAAAAAAAAGGTAACAGGTTTAACAAGGGTGCACATGCCACTGAAATGGGCGGGTAGGGTAGGATACAACTTTGTTCCCCCCACAGTACCACCACACGTCTGCCAGGGCTGTTGTCATGGACCCGAACCATGTAAAATCAAATCATTAGACATGCCTTCAGTGAGGTCAGTGACATTCACACACTGGGAAGTTCGATTCCCCACGGACGTAGCAGTGGCATTTGTGAGCGTGAAGCAGGTGTAGCCTCCTTTTCGTAGATTGCAGATAGGAGGACTGTTATGCTTTACTGCTAGAAAGAGATAATAGAGTGAGTTACAATTATCAGGTGGTGCACTGTATTTTGGAATAGAGAACAATTTAATCATACATCTAAGGCCTTCAGGGTTATTAGTCAGGCTTAGAGGGAAGGGTGCAATAACCATATGAGGTCTAGCCACAGAACAAGCTACACAATTGTTTTTCTTCAGACATTCAGCAGAGTAAAGCATCCATACTAGACATCTATTCCTGGTGCCATGCTTGTTTCTAGAACAACACAGTCCTCTAAGGTCTGCAGATCTACATACTGAACCACATCTTTCCCCACAAGTGCAGTACTCTGGTTTGCTGCAGTTCTAGACACTGGTGTACCTATTTTGGTGTTTCTCTTTGACACAATTACAGTAAACGTCCTCATCATATCAGCTCCATTTAGATCTGCTCCTATATAATAGGTTCCTGAATATGAACTTTTAAGGTTCTGTATGGTTACAGTTACATAGACACATGAGGCTTGAAATCAAATTCCACAACACATTTAGAGCTTCTAATTCTGTAAAACCTGCTGTATTTGGGATGTCCCAGCTAGGTCCACCCTGAGTCAGAGCGTGCAAACACATTTACCCATTTGCAGGGTGGGTCCCAGAGATTCTGAGGTGTCTGGTGTCTGATGTTCATGTATGGTTTACCATCAGCTGAGCAGGCGTCCATGGGTCTGAACTGAAATGTCACAGTTTCCCTTTTGGTTCCAAACATGCTGACTTCTTTTCCACAATCTGAGCCAGTCTCTGTTGGAAAGTAGATGAAAAGCAGGACACACAGAAAAATTCCACACGCCATTTTGCTGTCCCTCAACAGGTCCCCTAAAAGGCCCTTGGTATTGTGTACAATCTTTACTGGGTTGAGATGACCAGTCCCTATTGGTTCTGACTTTGTATTCAGACTTTTACCTCAGCCTGGGTGGGACCTTTTAACTCTCCCTATGGGTGTGTGCAATTTTACTATGTGACAGGTGTTGCGCTCTGCTATCTTTACTGCTGTAGATGTTAAGAGAAGTACCTTGCCACCATAAATCTGTCCAACTTTTTCTCTTTAGGATCTTGAAGAAGTCTCCTGGTATCACTGTGGTGGTTCTGGTTATCAAATCCTGCTGTGGAATAAGGTTGTGGGATTGTGGGATTCTAAACTTGGGGATATAACTCCCCATTAATATTTTTGCAACTGTCAATTCATCAAGGTGAGCACATGGAAATGTTTCCACCCACTTAGAATAAGCATCTACAATCACTAAACAGTTTTTTTTTTCCCTTGACATGCATTCAACTTAATGAAGTCCATGTGTATTTGCCACATTGACCCTGTGAGTTATATTTCTGATTTGTGAATCCATATGTGATAAAGATTTTATTTACCATTTGATTCATTCCCCCTTGTGATTCATGGCTTGACCCATGCATCACAATAGCAGCAAATTTAGATAAACTCTTTGGAAGAACTGATTTATTAGTTTTAGGTCACACATATACATTTTTTTGGTGAAAGTTTCAGAACATCATTCTGCCATTGCTGTTGTTCTATTTGTGGTGCTGATTTTTGTGCATCTAGCAAATGTCTTTGTTTAGTGCTGATTCTGTGGATGTGTTTAAATAATGACTGTGTGTGTGTGCTGTCTCTTCCTGTTGGGCTGCTGCCTTGGCTGCAGCATCTGCTTTTTTGTTTCCTGTGCTGATTGCATCAGTTCCTAAGGTGTGCGCATTGCATTTACAATTGGCTAATGCCTGCGGTAGCTGAATGACTTCCAAAAGACTCAATATAAGGTCTTTATGATTAATAGGTCTTCCAGTAGAAGTTATAGTTCCTCGGTTTCATTAGTGCTTGGCAAAAACGTGGACTGAGAAAAAGGCGTACAGGCTATCGGTATAAATTGTGACTTTTCTTTTACCTCTGCCCACTTACAGGCAGGGGCGTGGTGGCCACCGGGAGGTTCGGGACGTTTCCCGAACGGCCGGTCGTTTCCAGGCCGAACCGGCCGGTGATCAGAATTTTTTTTTTTTTACCCACAGCAGCGTTTGCCTTGCAGCTCTCGCGGCCACAGGTGCAGACAGTGATGGTCGGTCGGTCGGAGCTGGCTCTTCACTGAGAGCCATTTTTCATCAGGAGGGGCTACAAACACAACAGCCCAGCCAGCACACCATAGGAGAGGTCTCCCGTTTTGGCTGGGAAACTCCAGTATTTGACCCCTCTGTCCCGCATTATTATTTTCCCATACATTTCCCATATTTTAATATTATATTTTTGTTAAAAAAAAAAGTGTTCCTGTGCCGCTCCAAACTGAATTCTGCCACTAGCCTCGCGAGAACTGCCACCTGCAGTAGCCTGGGTGGTAGTTCTTGCGAGGTTAGTGCTGACAGCCGGAACAAACCTGGAAAAACCACTGGACCTCGGTTGGGCTCAGTGTTGCCAACTTAGCGAGGTTTTTTTCCCATAAAGCGTCTAGCGACAGCGAAATCCTCCGCTGTCGCCGTATATTCTGTACATAAAGCTTTCTTCCTGCGTCCCTTCGTACACTTTGGCATCGCCCAAACCTCACTTCACCTCCACCCTCAAACCCCCGAACCTCACTTAATCACGAGCCTGCCCACCCGCTCCCTCCGCTCCCATCCCCGGACCTCACGTCGGCCTTTTTCAACCTTTGAGAGAGGCGACAGTGAGTTTTCTACATAAGTTGGCAACAGTGGCTCAGATAAAGGAGGAGGGTTGAACTTAGCTAGCAGTCTCACCCCACATAAGTGTTTTCGTTAAATTTGATATTCTAACATTAAACAATACGGGACAAAATTCATGTATGTAATGTGGGTCTAGGCAAAGCATTCAAGTCATTAAAGTTCATTTGTGTTCATTTGTAGTTCTAAACATATTTAGGGTGTTTTTTCTTCACTTTTTGCCTCTCCAAAGATGTTTTTCTTCTCTCCCTCGGCTGCAACTATATCCAAATGAACAATTATGCAATTAGGCGACGACGTCACAGCGACTTAAATCAACAATATGGACATCAACTAGTACCATTATATCATAGTTATCAATGATCACAATAACAGTTGAAACAAAGATGAAGATATGAGACTACACTCTGTAACCCTATCATTTTTTTTTCCAGCAACTTTATCACTAATTCTCACATCTGTGTTTCATGCCTTCTTGCATTGCTATTACTTTCAAACCTTAACTGACATTTACACTTATCAGATGCACTGCAGAACATCTAATAACTGAAAAATAATCCTAATTATTGTATCTGAAAAAAAACAAACAAAACAAAAAAACTACTATCTGGTAAACAACAAAATGTCATCATTCAGATTACAAGAATAATCTACCTTTTTTTCCTCTCCCTCTTTCTGTTGACATATTGAGACACAGACAGATACATACAATTTTACATGTATGTTACATTCCTTTAGTATATATCATCAATATTTTATATATACTTAATTTCACTACTTTGTGTGACATCTTTGTTGGAGGTGGTGGTGGTGGCCAGTCACCATGTCCCCGACCTTTTTCATCTAAATTTGCAGTGTTTTTCTCCAGCTGCTGTTTGTTTTTGTTTTACTTTTAATGTCAGTTTCTCCAGCTTTTTGCCCTTTGGGACATCTAAGATTCCCTACACTGTTTTCCAGGGTCTCATGTTACCATTAACTTAGAGTCACCTGTTATTTTGAATGGAGGCATACCCAGGTACCCTTTCTCACTCATTCACACGCTCACTCCTGTGAATCCAAATGCCAGCAGCCACAGCCTGTGTGATCTTTATTCCTCAGTTACCACCGTGAGGTTTAGCAGGAAAAATGAGACACATTTGATTCACAGCACTCAGCTTTAAACAGAGAACATGGTTACCCCACACACAGTTCTGGTACCTTACTCATTCTTTAATGTGCACAGTAAGCAGGACCTTACTTTTGGTAGTTTTAATATTGTTTCTATGGTGCTATTTTAATTATTTATTAATTATTATTTTATTGGTTTTCTTCAGAGGTCTTTAACCTCTAATGGAAGAGTACTCTATTCCTTTTTCTTTTTTCAGAGGACTTTTTAACTTCTGATTTTTATTCAATGCTTAATCACAAGCTGAAAAATACATTTCTCTTAATCACTATGCTATGTTATATCAAAGCTAGAAAATACAAACAGTAAGCAAAAGATTAATACTTATCTAAATTTTCCTAACAGCTTATTAGGCTGAAATGTGTTGATGTTCGTAACAGTATTCATAGGTGTACAATAATGGGTGTAGGAGTCATCTCCCAAAAGTAACAGGCAGCAGTAACGCTGTGTCATGAAACAGCTGTGTGGCAGGCAGGAAGAGGAACCCAGTGCAGGATACACAAGGCAGAGGTAAAATATAAACTCAGCTTTATTTACCAGTGTAGAACAGAAGGCAGGGCTGAACAGAACCAGTCCAGGTTAACAAAAAATAACTTGCCTTAGATTCCAGATACAAGAACACACACACAGCAGGAGAACAATGATGAGGCACAGAAAACACAGGACTTAAACACACCAGGGGATAATGAGGGGAGTGAAAACAGCTGGGAACACAGGTGACGCTAATTACCTTGAGACCAGGGGAAGCAAAACTGAACACAACACACATCGACCAGACGCCTATCAAAATAATACAGGAAGTGAAACGAGGGAACAAAGATGCAGACCTGACACAGAATACTGGGAAAACACAAGGAGCTAGAAATAACAAACTAAACCCCACAACCAAAGAAACCCAGAACAGACCAAATAAAGCAAAAACAAAACACACAGGGCCCAAAGGACCCCAGACCATGATACTCTGCTCTGCAAGCAGTGACATGATACCCTGCTCTGCAAGCAATGCGCAAAACATTGATTTACTGTAAAGAGATATATTTAACGGAAACAATGGCATGTCCATTACACATAATTATACAATATAAACATTTCATCAACCTGTAATTTTTTTAACAGTTAGCTTTTGTATATTATTCAGCAGACTGAACTGCTCTTTCTCATCTGCTCTTCTTCCCACATTTCAAAAATATCCTTTTTTACTGCCTCTTGTAATTTTATATTTAAATTCATATCATCATGCACGGTGACTCAAAAGGAGTGTATAAAAAAGAAAAGAAAAACTAGAACACGCAGTAGAGCACATACCTTGCCTACCATAAGTTTTCAATGTTCCAATGCTACACTACTGCAATAGATACCACCCAGTGCAGCTGTTCAGTTTCAAAGCTCAACATTTTTTCAAGGATTCTCGTTACAACTTGTATTAGAGCAAATCGTCTAAAATATTTAAAGATTTGACATAATGAGATTATACACTTTTTATTATTACTTTTTAAAATTATTTTTATTTTTATTAAAGACTTAACAAAAATGTCATGGAATGCAGGACTGAGTTTTTGTGCGAGATTTGAGTAAATGACCACAGATAGTCACAAATACTACTATTATTAAAGCCCTACAACAGACTGTCCAACGTGACCTGTCCAGGGTGTAACCTGCCTTTCATCCCATTACAACTAAGATGGGCTTCAGCCCCACCACAACTCTTAACTGGACAAGCACAAGAAAATGGATGGATAAAGGAATGGTAGATAGATGGAGAAATGGATGGATGAATTAACTTTAACAATGTATATTTTCCTAGAAGACACAGAAAAGCTTTCGTAATTGTTCAGTGGTTGTACTTTGTGAAAGTTCCTTTTATAACAGTTAATCTGTGAAAATATTGACTAACACATCAGGAAGTTTTGCAATGAAGATCTGACATTTTTTTTTCCCCTTTTTTTCCTTTTTTGTTCCTAGTTTTGTAACTATGTAATCCTATATAACTGCAGGTCTTAGAGCTGTTCCACACCTCTACACTGGAAGGCTGAAGCTACTTACTGGTCCAGGAAAAAAGGTAGGAGATGATATTCTATAAAAGACCTGGTAAAAATCCTTTCTTTACACTGTAAACCTGGATAAGTTGAATCTACTTAAAAAAAAAAAAAAACCAAGGTAGCTTGTTACCTTAAATTTTTTAAGTAATGAGTATCAGTTGAATAAGTGCAGTGGACTATCTTCAATGTACTTGAGAGAGAGAGAGACAGCCAACCATGCACACCTGTGAGCAATTTAGAGTGCCCAATTAACCTAACCCCAGTAACTCCGTCTTCAGATCCACACAGACAAACATGCAAACCCTGCACAGCAAGGTGAAGGTGGAATCGAACCCAGATCATTAGAGAGGTATTCTAGCTGTGAGGCAGCAGTGCTAACCACCACTGTGTCTGTTTAAATTTATAAATAAACAAACCTGATAAAACTCAGCCCTGCTGAACACTGGTACATTAACATTTACAAATAACATTTGTCCATGGAACAATGAAAAACTGTACAAGTAGAGAACCAGAGGGTGAACAAAAAATAAACACAAAAAAACAAATATCTACTATTTCAAAATCCACACAGCAAGAAGCAGGGGCCAAGGTGGAATTGAACCCAGACCTTTTAGGTCTCATTCTAGCTGTGAGGTAACACTGGTAACCACCACGCCACTGTGATGCTGCTGCGCAGTAGTTCTGTCAAAACCGATATCAGATAGATTTTTAGCGGGTGCAAAACCTGATGATATTGTTTGAACTCTAACACATAATTACAATAAGATAGACCATCACAAAGTACAATCTACTCAGCATTAACAAGTAATGCTGCAAAATGACAGATATTTAAGTAATATAAACTCAGTTTATTTCAGTAGGAGCTGTTGATTGGACTTAAAAACACAATTACAATAAAAAAGGACATGAAACAGCTCAGCTTACTCAGCATTAACAAGTAATGTTCACATATTAGGCAATTTTAAGTAATATGAACTCAATATTTTTAAGTCAAATCAAAATCTGGGTTTACAGTGTAATGAGCTGCCAGTCACGTTGGGTCTTCTGTTTTTCCACAGAGATATTTAACATCACGATGAAGCTGCTGACTGCAGCTGTACTTCTCTGTGCAATGATGGCTCTGACCACTGCTGCTGGTGAGTATTGCAGTATAAAGTGTATCATATATACGTGTGTGTGCGTGTGTGTGTGTAATGAATCATACATATTAATAGTACATCTTGTGGATAACTATAATAAATCAAAAACTGATCAAAGTGAACATCTGCTGTTTCAATCCGTCCAGCTCTTCAAACTAAAAAGGCCAGCAAAGGGAGAGAAGGACTACAGCTTACAGGTCTGTGAATATTTTCCAGATTATCACTAAAAATATTTGCATTTCTGTCATACTGAACAGAAGTACCTCAATGTACTGTATGATGGGCAGTTAAGTTTGTAGTACAAAGGGGATGTCGGTACAGGCAGTATTTTTTTTTAGGTTATTTAATAGAAAAAAGGATATTGTAAAAATCCATAGATTAGTGAGTAACTACACTTTCCAACAAATTCATGCATTCTCATTAACTTATAATCATTCTATTATAATTAATCTATTAAAAATACATAGGAGTGTTTGTGGAAACCGCCATGTTCCCCCACCATATTTACTTCGCCCACTAGTGATGGGTCGATCGTGAACGATCCGGCTCTAAGAGCTGATAGTGAGCCATTTCTTTATTCTTTTCGTTCGTTCTTTTTTTTTTTTTTTTTTTTTGGTGGAAGCTGCACGTGATTGGTTAAGATGTGTAGCAGAATCTGCGTGTCTACACAGAACAACAGGGCGAGGGGGGGCAGAGACACACCATACAGTGAGTCCACACAGATCAAACGTAGCGTCTCCGGCAAAGTTTGCTCAGAAACCGGAAAGAGCAAGAGGAAGTGGTGCTTTACATAGAGGCTACATGCAGGGATGGTGAGGAAAAGTAATTCATTTTACACATTTTTTAACTACAGTCCAAGGAGCCATTTGGGAGCTGAAAGAGCCAGCTCTTCTTTGGGAGCCAAGCCAAAAGAGCCGGCTCTCTGAAAAGAGCAGAGCTTCCCATCCCTATCACCCACTGATAGGTGGAGAGAGGTTATATTTTCACTCCTGCATAACATGTATAAACATGCTCATTTATTCCCAAAAGACAATTGACCCTCTCATCTCTGGATGGCACATAACAAAGGTGGGTATAAGCTAACATTATGCCAGCTGTTAGGTTAAAGCATGGATCCTCACATCCAGGCCTCGAGAGCTGGTGTCCTGCAGGTTTTAGATGTGTCCCTGATCCAACACACCTGACTCAAATGGCTGAATTACCTCCTCAGTATGCAGTCAAGTTTTCCAGAGTCCTGCTAATGACTTCTATATTTGACTCAGGTGTGTTGAAGCAGAGACACATCTAAAACCTGCAGGACAGTGGTTCTTGAGGCCTGGATGTGATGATCCCTGTGTTAAATTGTCCTAAAAATCACACTTTTCCTCTGATAAACAGTTTTACATTCAGATTACATTCTCATATCTTATGAGAGTTTAAGTGTGAGAGTCCAACATTACAGTAGATCAATTGAATTGAATTGAATTTTATTTATATAGCGTCAAATCACAACAAACAGTCGCCTCAAGGGACTTTGTATTGTGGGCAAAGACCCTACAATAATACAGAGAAAACCCAACAGTCAAAACGACCCCCTATGAGCAGCACTTGGCGACAGTGGGAAGGAAAAACTCCCTTTTAACAGGAAGAAACTTCCAGCAGAACCAGGCTCAGGGAGGGGCAGTCATCTGCCGCAACGGGTTGGGATGAGCGGAGAAAGACAGGACAAAAGACATGAAGTGGAAGACAGCCAGAGGTTAATGATAATTAATAATTAAATGCAGAGTGGAGTATAACAAAGTAAATAAGGTGAAGGAAAAGAAACAGTGCGTTATGGGAACCCCCCAGCAGCCTAGGCCTATAGCAGCATGACTAAGGGTGGTTCAGGGTCACCTGATCCAGCCCTAACTATAAGCTTGATCAAAAAGGAAAGTTTTAAGCCTAATCTTAAAAATAGAGAGGGTGTCTGTCTCCCGAATCCAAACTGGGAGCTGGTTCCACAGAAGAGGGGCCTGAAAGCTGAAGGCTCTGCCTCCCATTCTACACTTGAGTATCCTAGGAACCACAAGTAAGCCAGCAGTCTGAGAGCGAAGTGCTCTATTGGGGTGATATGGGACTATGAGGTCTTTAAGATAAGATGGGGCCTGATTATTCAAGACCTTGTATCCACTTCAGATACAAGGTCTTGAATAATCAGGCCCCACTTCAGAATTTCACTAACGCTGGCTAACAGCAACTAACAGCAGCTAACAGTAGCTAACAGCAGCAAAGACAGCTGTGCTTACCTACAGAAAAGTTCAGGATATCCTCAACAACTCATCTCAGTATCACTGTCATTAGTCAGAAGTGAGCTTCACTGACTCGTTGACTCATATTGGACTCCTTTCACAAAATTTTAGGTGGACACTTCTCACCTAGCACTGACAACTGAGGTAAACAGTGGACTGATAATCTACACAATAGGGGAAAACTCCAGGGCAGATCCAGTCCTGAGTCACTTTGCGAGTACACCCATCACAGATGAACGGTGGCCAGAGTTTTAGAGGCGATTCGGGAGTTAAAAAAGTAAAATATTAAAAAAATTTGCCTTACCTGTTATTTCCTAATTTATTGCTAAGTGTTGATATTATTCAATTATGTTGAAATATAGTGTGTATAAAAATGTTTTTTTGCACAAACAGTAGTCCAGCCGTGGACGTGATGGGGTACAGTCTACATGTATTGTTTTTGATTTCTCTTAGCTGACTAAAGCATGTTTGCCATCCAGTAACTATGAATGTGCTGCAGTTCATGGATAGAGCCTGGTTGATCCATGATCTCCAGCACTGTTCTCATAGCACCGGCAGGCCTGTGGAAATTACTGAAAATGTTACAGGATTTTTCCAGAGTACATTTTTGCTTGTTTTCAGAAGAATCATCAGGAGATTTTTTTGAGGAGCCAAACACGACTTGTCCCCATGGTTGGAAGAAGTTTGCCAAGCGATGCTTCCTCTATGTCATCCATGCCATGAGTTGGGCTCAGGCTCAGGTAAAAATGTGGATTTACCATTTATTCTTTATGCACTGACATTAACTCTCATTGAAATCCTTAAACCTTTTGTTTACATTTGAAATTCTGCTGTCTGTTGATCTCCACTCTAGAGAAACTGTGACCACATGGATGCAAACCTTGCATCTGCACACAGCTTCAAAGAGTACAAGTTCATTCAACACCTGATATTTACTTCTGGTCATACAAGCAAAGAAGCGTGGCTTGGAGGCTCTGATGCACAAGAGGTATCAGACTGATCATTGTACAAGACAGTCAAATGATTAAACAGTGTACTTTGATAATATTGCCTCTAATTTTTTTTAGGGTTTAGCTTGTTTTTAAATGTGTTTTGTCAAATGCAGGGATCCTCACATCCAGGCCGTGAGAGCTGGTGTCCTGCAGGTTTTAGATGTGTCTTTGCTTCAAAACACCTGAGTCAAATATAGAAGTCATTAGCAGGACTCTGGAAAACTTGACTGTGTTGGATCAGGGAAACATCTAAAACCTGCAGGACACTGGCTCTTGAGGCCTGGATGTGAGGATCCCTGGTCTAATGTAATGAAAATGTAATTTTTTTTCTGTTTTCTAGTATGGTTATTGGTTTTGGATTGATGGAACACAGTTCAGATATGCGAACTGGTGTCCTGGAGAGCCCAGCAACTATAGAAGTGAGCGATGCCTGCAGATGAATTATTCAGGTAAATCTTCAAAGAAATCCCTGATAGTGTGAAGTCCTATGAATGTTAAGGGGGAAAAAGTCAAAATATCCTATATTTTATTTTTGGCTGGGTGACTGTGAGGAGGAAGTGTAGCCTGAAACAGAGGCCCCAGGTACACCACCAACCTGTTCATGTTTTGAACAGATTTTTCCATCTTGGCAACACAAAGCAAAAACCTCTGTTATTGGCGACTGCAGTCTTACACACCTCTCTGCCGCTTCCCTCCTGCTGTCATCTCCCCCCAAACCCCATCCCCATAGAGGCTGTTTCTTCTCCCAGACCACTAAAAGACAAACCCAAAATCAGCAAAAAATAAAACTTACGTGTGTAAACTCACAAAGACAGAAATATATAACACCCTCAACTGCTCCAAAGACTAACTCAATTAAATGTGAACTATTAAACATTAGGTCTCTTTTGTCAAAGTCCCTGTTAGTAGTTAGCCAACAACTAGTGCTTAAGAGGCAGAGAGGGAATGTGGACAGCATATGCTTGTCTTTATTTTTATTTTATTTTTTTTTTACATAAAACCCATTATTGCAGCCTGAGGAGTACAAAATGACCCCACTGGACTGCTTTTTAGTTTTAATATGCTTGTTTTCCACTAGTTATCCACTTTCTGACCAGTTAGCTAACATAAACTAATGTAAGTCTACCAGCGGTAACCAACCAGCCAACCCAGCGATGTCACTTTCTGTATTGGCACAAGATGGCACTACACATGCTCTAAAAACTGTAACTTGAAACACTTTTTTATTAAATCCAGCTTCACAGAGAGTGTTAAATCTATGACTGTAGAGCATGGCTTCATGGTGTAAATTAGCCTTTATACATGTAGTGTTTCATGTCCTCTTCAAAATTGATGTGATAGTACATTCAACAGGGAATGCTGACAGATATTTTTATATAGAACAAAATATTTCTCTCAGTAAGTATGTGTGCATATAATCATGGTTTCAGTCATGCTGCTTTTTGGTGCTTACAGACCACAAGTGTTGGGATGATACGTACTGTTACACCCTACTCCCATCTGTCTGCGTCAAGAACATCTGATGATTCCTGGGCTGATGGGAAGGCACGCTACAGCTGGCAAAGAAGCAAATCATCTTATATATTCTCAACAAATCTGTTTTTGCTTTTAGATCATCTTTTATTTTAGTGTAATGCTACATTAGGAATGAAGTGACACATGCTGGAGTTGGACTGTCTCTTTTAATAGGAGCGAATTGAATGTGTAGTGGGAAAGAATGCTTTTCGCAAATGTTTACTGCCAAGAATGAACTGTTCTTTATTTTCTGCATCATTAAAATCTTAAGCATTGAATCAAACTGATCACATTTTCATGGGTCTACTCTTCAGTTTCAAAGATATGTAGCTATAATTTCATCATTTTTGCAAACAGCTAGTCAAAAGTGAGTGTTTCCAAACTTTTGACTGATACTGTAGAGTTCTGTGCAACTATATGTTTATGTTTATTGAGATCCCCATTAGCATCAGCAGCATGCTGCATCAGCTATTCTTCCTGGGGTCAGTTTACATAAAAAGACAAATTACATTAATAACAACAAAAACAAACAAACAAACAAAAAACAAATAAACAAAAATCATTACAGATGCAGTATTCAAATAACACATGCTTGTGTTCATAATTTTAAGAAAGACACACACTTTAGTTTAAGATAGGGAGAGATTTTAGATTTCTTTTACATAAAAAGTATTATACCTTATTTATTTTTATAGTATATTTTCAGTTGCTTCTTAAAACTGTCTGCAGTACCTTGTTTAATGTTTTGTGGTAGTGAATTCCATTCATGCATTGCTTTAAACATCACTGTACGCTGGCTTAACCTAGTTTTACATTTTGGCAGAGAGAAACACAGTTCAACCGCGTGCCTTGTTGAGTAATCATGGGTATCTTTACTAAATGGTAGTTTATGGTAAAATATAGATGGACTTTTTACTGTAATTATGTTATTTAGAAAATTTGTCAGTGCATACAACCCTCTACCCTTCACCCATAACCAGGAAAGCTGATTATGCATTTTAGAAACATTTGTCTTAGTGCCACATTTTAGAGCCACATGTGTTGCCTTATTTTGCACCAGTTGTAATTTTTTAATATTGCTTAATGATGTATTCGACCAAACAACAGAACAATGATCTAAATGAGACAATACAAGAGTTTGAATGACAACTGGGATTGTTTGTTTAGTTAGATATTCCGAACATCTTTTAATAACAGACAAACTACTACCCATTTTAGAAACTACTCTCTGGATATGTTTATCCCAGGGGAGTTTACTGTCTATAAGAATTCCTAAGAGCTTCACCTCTTCCATTTGTTTAACCAATACATCCTTTATGTGGCGATTCAGTTGAGGTTTGGCTCTAAGAGAATGATTTGTTCCAATGACAATACTCATTGTTTTAGAAACATTAAAATGAGTTTGTTACTGTCCACCCAGTCAACTATACATTCAATCTCTCGTTCAAGATAAGTTTTAATCTCACTAATAGACTTTGCTACTAGATATACTGTAGTGTCATCAGCAAACACTGAGATGCAAGCTTTACTTAGCACTGGTGGTAAGTCATTTGTAAATATTATATATAAAGTTGGGCCAAGACAACTGCCTTGTGGCACTCCATGTTTTACAGTTTTACTGTCTGAATAGCAGCCATTATAATAGACCAGTTGTCTCCTGTCACTAAGATAACTACTCATGAACTGTAATGCTGATTCTACAAAGCCATGGGATTTAAGTTTCTTCAACAAAATCTCATGATCAATAATGTCAAAGGCTGCAGAGAAGTCAAGCAACACAACCCCAATGATATTATTATTTTCCATTTCCCACAACCAGTCATCTGTCATTTGAGTTAGAGCAGTTGCAGTCGAATATTTTTCTCTGTAAGCATGTTGATAATTTGTGAAGAGGCCATTGTCTTTAAAATAAGTGTTAATCTGTTCATGTCTAATTTTTTAATTTTACTCAGAATTGGCAGTAAACTAATGGGTCGACAATTTGTTTCAGTGTTTGTTTCATATGATCAAAGAAGTTTTGTATTCAGTTCACCATAACTAAGCAGAAAAAGGTGAAAGACCAAAAAAATGTATTTTCTTCTTCTGAATCCTTTGTTTTATTTATTTTTTTAAATCATTGTGTGTGACGTAGTGAGGACTCAAATAGATAAACAGTGTGAGGTGGAGTACAAACAAAAAATGAGCCATTTATTCAGGCTGGAAGGTCCATTGGTAAGTAACACAACTGTAAACACCACAAGGATAACTAGAGCACTCAGGATAGTCAGAAAACACTAGGAACAAGCTGGAAACAGAGTACACAGAAAAGGCAGCAGTACAACACACAGACTGAGGGTTTCAATACACACAGGTTGATCAGGGGAAAGGGGAACAGGTAGGTAAAAAAAAACAGGTGCAACCAATAAAGAGAAACAAGATAAAGGAAGTAAACATAAAAGCAAGGCTCAAGGGACAAAAGATTACCAAAATAAGACAAGAACGCAACACAGAAATGGAGAATTAAAGAGAAACACAAAGAAGCGTCTCCAGACCCTTTGATGTCTGTCACATGTGCTCAGAGTGAACCTGCTCTGAGCAATGTTGATGTGCCATCCTGGAGGAGTTGTACTGTCTGTGCAGCCCCTGTAGGGTCCAGGTATTGCCTCGTGTCACCAGTAGTGACACTGAGCCTAGCCAAATGGAAAATAGTGAAAAGACGAGGCAGAGGAATAAAAGGTGAATGGCCTCCACCTGTAAAACCATTCCTGTTTTGGGGGTTGTCTCATTTTTCCTAGAATGTACCTGTTAATTTCATTAACACCAAAGCAGCTGGAACTGATTAACACCCCTCTCTGCTACTCAACTGACCAGATCAACCTTCCTTCACTCTCAAAAATTCTTGAAAGAGTAGTTGTAAAACAGCTAACTGATCATCTGCAGAGGAACGGTTTATTTGAAGAGTTTCAGTCAGGTTTCAGAATTCATCACAGTACAGAAACAGCATTAGTGAAGGTTACAAATGATCTTCTTACAGCCTCTGACTGTGGACTCATCTCTGTGCCTGTCCTGTTAAACCTCTGTCTATCCAGATACTTACTCTGGATGGTATTACCTCTGCTGAACTCAGGCTCTACCTCCCCGGAGAAAACGCCACCGTTCCCATGGAAGACATAGCGGCAGACTGGTACGGCTAAAGGCCTGCTTATTAGTACATCATACCGAGCCTACTGGAGGAATGGGGTCTCGTTCTGCCCATGGAGTGGTCTATGCCCGTTCTCCTTCCTCCTGCTTAAGGGAACCTGCCTACACCTGGTTGGTGCCTGTCGTTGGTTCGGAGGGTTTGTTCCAGCTACCACGGCCTCGTCGCCCCCTCTCTCCTCATTCCAGGCAGCTTGGAGTGAATCCGGGAAATCTGCGGTTTCTCCGCCGAGATGTCTGCAGTGTCGGCGCCCCGGTCCCACCGGCTCCTGTTAGGTTTGGTCTGGTGAATGCCAGATCCCTTTCAAACAAAACTTTTATTCTTAAGGACTTTTTTTTATCTCTAAACCACTGGACTTCCTCTGTGTGACCGAGACCTGGGTGAACGCTGGTGAGTCCAGCATTTTTTCGGAGCTTTTACCGCCTGACTGTGGCTATTTTAACTCCCCACGGACATCAGGCCGTGGAGGAGGAATAGCGACTCTCTTTCCGAGTGTGTATAAATGTAAACCGCTTGTATTCTTGTATTCAAGCTTTGAAGTGAGTCTATTTGAGCTGGGTCGCTCTCACCCAGTGCTGTGCGCTGTTATCTACAGGCCACCTAAATACAACAAGGACTTTATAAATGATTTCTCTGAAATATTGCCTGAACTTTTGCCTAAATATGACCAAGCCCTTCTTATTGGAGATTTTAATATACATGTGTGCTGTCCCGATAAGCCGATGACTAAGGACTTTTTAAATTTAATTGACTCGTTTAATTTTACTCAATGGGTGTCGGGCCCCACTCAAAAATGTGGACACACTCTGGACCTAGTTTTAACGTATGGTTTGTCTATTTCTAACCTGTCAGTTTGTGATACAGTGTTTTCAGACCACACGCCTGTGTTATTTGATCTTAGTTTGCCCTGTAACATTGTTAAACCTCGCCCTCCGGCGTGACGCTGTCGTGTTTTTAACTCATCTACTGCTGCACATTTCTCTGCTCTTTCTGATTTGAATGATGGCATTCCTGAGTCCTCTAATATAGAGGTGCTCACTACCTGGTTTTATTCCGTCTGCCAGTCTGTTTTAGATACAGTGGCTCCAGTAAAGCCCAGGAGGCACAGAGCTAAATTCGAGCCCTGGTTGAATGACACAACTCGTGCTGTCAGACGTGAATGCCGAAAGGCTGAGGGAAAATGGAAAAAGGAAAAGCTGCAGGCATCTTTCGAAATATTAAAGGACTGTTGGCGTCGCTACCAAGCAACAGTGAAAGATGCTAAACGAGAGTATTTGTCAAATATTATTGTGGCAAATAGTCACAAGCCCCTTGTATTATTTGACATTATTGACTCTGTTTTGAATGTCCCTCAATCCACTGGTGCTGAGCCTTCACCTGAGGCTTGTTAAAAATGTCGAGATTTCTTTGTGGCAAAAGTGGAAAATGTTAGGGCTCTCATTTCACCTCCTACTTCTGACCCATCAGTCTCTGTTCCCTGCTCTGCTGTTTTGTACCAGTTTGAGCCTGTCACTTTGTCTTTTTTAAATGAGACTGTCGGTCACCTGAAGCCCTCAGGCTCCCTGGTTGATGTTATCCCACCTCGATTTTTTTAAAGAGGTTTTTCGTGTATCAGGCTCAGCTGTTCTAGTCCTCATTAACAGCAGCCTCTCCTCTGGTGTGGTTCCTTCCATTTCTTTCTAAAATTCTGGAAAAGGTCATGTATAGCCAGGTGAAAGCCTTTTTAGGCGAAAATGATATCCTTGAGGTCTTTCAGTCTGGCTTCAAGCCTCTTCATAGCACTGAGTCTGCCTTGCTAAGGGTTTTTAATGACATTTTCCTGGCCATAGATGCGGGTGACTGTGTGATTTTACTTCTTTTAGATCTGACAGCTGCTTTTGATACGGTGGACCACAATATTTTATTATCTCGTCTTGAGCGGTGTATAGGTATTAAGGGGACAGCGCTAGAGTGGTTTAGATCCTACTTGACCCAGAGAACTTTTACTGTTTGCTTAAATGATTTTAAATCTTCCTGTGCTCCTTTGTCGTGTGGCGTGCCCCAGGGTTCAATTCTTGGACCATTGCTGTTTTCTCTATATTTGTTGCCCCTTGGTTCTGTTCTCAGAAAGCATAAAATTGCTTTCCACTGTTACGCCGACGATACCCAGATTTATATGCGCCTAAAACATAGTGATGCAAACTCCATACAGACCTTGACAAAGTGTCTCGATGAAGTCAAAGCTTGGATGGCTTTGAACTTCCTAAATTTTAATGAAAATAAGACGGAAGCAGTCGTTTTTGGTTCAGGTGTCACTGGGGTGCCAACTTCTGTGGATCTGGGTCCTTTATCCCAGTATGCAAAACCCATGGTCACAAATCTGGGAGTTAAGATGGATGAGAGTCTTAGGTTGGAGGGTCAGATTACTGCTGTGGTGAAATCTAGTTTCTTTCACCTGAGACAGCTCGCCAAGATTAAAACCATCTTGTCGAAAAATTATTTTGAAGCTGTAATCCATACCTTTGTTACGTCCCGGCTGGATTACTGTAACTCTTTGTATATTGGCGTAAACCAGTCCTCATTGGCTCGTCTTGACTGGAACACGTAAGAGGGAGTGCATTACCCCTGTTTTATCTTCATTGCACTGGTTGCCTGTTTATTTTAGAGTTCATTTTAAAATTATTTTATTTGTTTTTAAGTCTTTAAATGGCCTTTCCCTATTGTACCTCTCTGAGTTACTGCACCTACACTCCCCTTCCCGCTCGCTCAGATCAGCCGATAAACGGCTTTTGGATGTGCCGAGGACTAAGCGGAAGCTTGGGGGGGACAAAGCCTTTGCAGTGGCAGACCCTAAACTATGGAACTCGCTGCCATTGCATATTAGACAGGCCTCTTCACTGACAACTTTTAAAACTTCTCTTAAGGCCCACTTATTTCACTTGGCTTTTGACCAGATTTGAGATGCTGATTTTAGTTGTGTATTTATTTTGTATTTTATTTTACCTAGTTACTTTATACTGTTTTATAATTTGATTCATGATAAACTATGTATGTTATTGTTGCTTTTATCCTATATTATTTTTATTTATTTATTTATTTATTTATTATCTGCACTTCCCTTGTGTACTGTTGTCTTGTTTTCTTTGTTCAGCACTTTGGTCAGTGCTTGCTGTTTTTAAAATGCTTTATAAATAAAATTGGCTTGGCTTGGCTGGCCTCCAGTAACACTGTGAGGAATCTTGGAGTCATTTTTGACCAGTATACGTCCTCCAGTGCACATATTAGACAAATACAGAAGACTGCCTTCTTGCATTGTGCAATAGTTCTGAAATTAGAAACATCCTGTCTTAGAGTGATCCATTACTATCAGGCTGTCCCAAAACCTCTCTGAAGTGCCTTCAGTTGATCAAAATGCTGCAGCTAGAGTACTGACAGGGACCAGAAAGAGAGAACATATTTCTCCCATATTGGCTCCTCTTCATTGACTCCCTGTTAAATCCAGAATTGAATTTAAAATCCTTCTCTTTGCCTACAAGGTCTTGAATTATCAGTCTTGAATCCTCTTCTGTGGAACCAGCTCCCAGTTTGGATTCTAGAGACAGACACCCTCTCTATGTTTAACATTAGGCTTAAAACTTGGGTGCAGTGGTTAGCACTGCTGCCTCATAGTTATAATACCATCTGGAAGGTCTGGGTTTGATTCCACCTTGACCCGGGCCTCTCTTTCTCTGTGTGGAGCTTGCATGTTCTCCCCGTGTCTGCGTGGGTTTCCTCCCACAGTCCAAAGACATGCACTTACTGGGGCTGGCTTAATTGGCTATTTTAAATGGCACATAGAATGTGAGTGTGGATGGTTGTCTGTTCTTCTGTGTTGGCCCTGCGACAGGCTGGCGACCTGTACAGGGTGTACCCTGCCTCTCGCCCTGTGTCAGCTGGGATAGGCTCCAGCCCCCCCGCGACCCTGAACAGGATAAGCGGAAGTGGATGGATGGATGGCTTAAAACTTTCCTTTCTGATCAAGCTTATAGTTAAGGCTGGATCAGGTGACCCTGGGCCTTCCCTCCATTATGCCGTAATCAGCCTAGGCTGCTGGGGGGTTCCCATGATGCATATCATGAGTGTTTCTTTTTCACTTACCTGTTTTCACGCTGTGTTCATACACAGCTCTGCATTTAATCACATATCTTCTCTGTATCTGTTATCAGCTTAACTGTCTTGATTACACAAGCAAAATAAACATTTACATGTTTATTTTTTCATATAAAACAGCAGAACTACAGTTCATCTTTGTTCAGGGCAAAATTTTTAACCTAATCTCAAATGTTGAGAGGAGCAGAAGCTAAATACCTTGATAGTCACCTCTTCAGCAGTGTTTCTGTGTCATGGTCTTTCTCCTGAGTTCTCACATTTACTGAGTACCTGTCACTGCAATTGGGTTTGAATAGATGACACATTTGTGTATGAAAAGCAGGTGTGAGCACGAGTGAGTATTGTAATCTCATTGTAAATTGTAACAGACAAATTGTCTTTCCACACGTCTCCCCTGAGGACATGAAAAAGGAGTGCGTGCTTACAGAGCTTTACACCCAAAGCTATTAAAGCCAGGTTTATTTGCATTGCACAGTGCATGGTGCATACAGTTTGCACACACAATCTGTAAAGGACAGGGTGATATACATGACTGGAAAAGTCATGACAGTCCATCCAATGGTTCAAGTGACATTTTCATAAAATCAGTGGATCACTGAAGCAACACAATCACAACAAGACAGTTTATTTTACTACAAACTTCACCCCCAAAGCTGATCTAGTTAACATCATTTGTAGGGTACATTTGGAACAACAGGTACGTTGATATGCTGCATAGATCAACATGTGTGCAGAGATTTCACAAACAAAAACATTTACAAATTTATTCCATCAGTTTATTACAGAAATAATTAATTGCGTCATTATTAATGCACCCTATTTTGACCAACTTTGAATGCAGTATTCAAATATAATGGCTATTCAGCCTAAATATTGCCTGTTTGCTCTTTGTGTTTGTTTTACTGCCTTTCTGAGAACCTGTTTAACCATCAAAGTGGAGCTATACCAATACAATAGACATACAATAGAAAAAGCATTTACAATGAACAATGAAATTAATCCATTTGAATACAAGATACACCCAAGCAAATACCTTTAATAATGGAAAAACTCTGTAGAAACCACCATAGGACCCTTTTACAGTTACAATAATAACAGCTGTTAACATCCCGGCAAATACTAAACACCCTCTCAGTCCTTGTGACATGAACTATATAAATTTGAAAACTAAAAATCTAAGGCTGTAGGTTTGGCATTAAGGCTATTTGCTGTGATCTTTAACTAGTTTTAGAATGCTAGTTTAAGCTGCTATGTGACAATCTAACAGCAAAACAGTACGAGGCCTCTAGACCTTTTTAGATGCATTGACAGGTTAAAATTTTACTTGACAAGAGAATGATTTGAATTCTGATTGGTTGTTGCTATATTATTGGCCTTTAGTTGTGTTCTCGAGCCCAGAGCAGAGCGGGGAGGGTGAGGAGGTGGTGACGGGGTCCTGCCAAAGCACGTACAGTGTTCTAGTCAAGGAGCATTGATTTCTTCAATTTAGAACATGCTTATTGACTTCTATAATAATACATTAAACAAATGACAGACAAGGAGGTTGGAAATAAAGATGTATGAATTATACTTTCCATTATACCTATACTTTTATACTATTTATTTAAGTATATATCTAAACTACTGCAATATTCACACATGCACTTGTCTTGGTTTAGTCCTGAAGTTGATTCTAGTTTACTCCTGGATTTAGTCACATGTTTTGTCCTTTAATAAAAATTTTTGTTTGTTTTTTTTCAGTTCTCTCTGCTCTCAACGGAGACGGTCGCATCTTCTCTCACTCCCCTTCTAACTTCTAATTCATGCGCCATATGAACATTGAAGCAGAACGTGTGATTTATCCAAGTGACTTGCACTTTGTTTTGATAAATAGCTGTGTATGTCCAGCTTTCTTTTCTTTTCTTTTCTTTTCTTTTCTTTTCAAAAGAGATCAGATTGCTTTATTCAAAATTAGTATTATTGTTTTTTCTTTCTTTTTTTTTTTTAAATAGAAAATTTAATTCAATGACCTGCAACATTGTTGGCATCGGACATGTTTGGGATTTCATTGCAGGATCAGTCATATTTAATGTCTCCTTTTTCTTTGCCAGTTTATAGCACTAAATGCCACAAATACTGGAAATGCAGCCTTAGTTTCATGCTCGTGCATTTTTAAGTTTCCAGGTTCTTGGGATCAATCACTGGGATTTTAATTAAGTTGCCTGAGTTCAAACAAGTAGAAATGAACTAATGAGTGGACAGATGAACCCATGAACATATGAATAAAACCAATTAACATCACAGAAATAATCAAGCATGCCCACATACAGATATTTTGATGTTTTTGGTCATAAAATTCCCATAAACAAAAAAAAAAGAGGGAAAGAAGAGAAATAAGTAAATATTTAATAATATTATGAAAGTAACTCACCTTTTCAGCACTGTTTCTCTGGTGGTCTTCCTCCCGAGTCTTACAGTGTAATGAGTGACTGTGAGTGGGTTCTATTATATGACTCTGAGCAGCTATGAGCAAGACTAAGAGTAAATTTTCATGCAAACTTGTCTCAGAATTTCACATTAAATTGCAAACAGGCAAATTTTATTTTCTATCTTCTGTTGACGGGACGTGAAACAGAGCAGCGTGTTGACGAAGCTTCGTGATAAAGTCCACTTCATTCATGTTGGACAGCTCACACGTTTTACATATTTCATAACACTTTTTTTTTATAGCAGCCTAATACTATTTTTGTTATGTGATGGATTTCTTTATGTGCTTATCTGCTTAAAGCTGAGAAAACTACCTTTCTGTGTGGAGTTAGGAAAGGATTCAACAGCTCTGGCAGTAATCAGGTCTGAGATTAATAAATAAAATCATAATTAAAAAAAAATTATTTTATTATTTTACATTTACTTGCATTAAACATTAAAGTTTTTTTTTTTTATCTGAAACGTGCAAATGAGAAATCAGGGAGGGAACAAATACTTGACTCAGCACTGTACAGGAAACACCAACAATCTAAATCAGAAGCAGATACTAAGAAACTAAAGTATAATTTTTCATGCTGATCTTCTATAATCATCCACTCTCCTCTATGTTTGACTTGGCTTTTCTCAGTGAACTGCTCCTTCCTGTAAAAGTCTTAATCGCTGAAAGAATCTTCTCTCTGTGTGCATGTTATGTTTCTGCAGGTAACATTTCTTTGTAAATTCCTTGTGAGGTCCCAGTAAATTGCTCAAAAGGCATCAATTCAATGACTTCAATTAGAGCAGCTGAGGTCCAGCACATACAGCTTCCTGTGTCAGCAAACGTGCCCATAACTCCTTAAAACAATCCTGACAAGGTCTAGTATAGAGGTATTCTAGCTACATAGTTCAAACTACCTTTTCTCCTTGGGTGTAAGCATATGTGTGTTTGTTTTTTATTTGTTTGTTGTTTATTTAATTTTATTTTCATTTCTACTGTAAACGTGGACATTTTACCACACGAGTCAAGTGGCCATCAGGCGAACGGCAGCTTTGGGAATTTATACGTTTGCTTCATTTTTCTGTCATAGAGGCTGCTGCTCACAGAGTGTGATAAGTTTAGAGTTTATAATTAGAGCTAATTATATAAACATGTCTTCATGTTTTTATTGTTATTCTTTTTAGTATATTTTTTTTAAAGAGAAGACACAATTTAATATATGGATATAGTTTGTCAATTACTGTATTTGAACTTGTAGTAAAGGTATTTGACCACATGATGGGGATACAGTCAGCTTCATGAAGTCGTCCACGGCATCATGCAGAACACCCAACTAGGCAGAGAGTGAGATGAAAGTTTGAACATGAGTTAATTAACTTAAAATCCACAGTAAAATACAGCAAAGCCAAATTTTAATTTAATTATGGTCATTGAGCTGAATCAATTTTTTATTTTTTTTTAAATCTTGAAATTACATTAAATAACAGAAAAAATGCTAAATTCATTGATTTGATCATCTTTGAAAGCAACATCTTTGCAATACCAGTTAAACCCCATCAGTCTGAGGGGGGCACGTTGCTGCAGTCTCAATTCTGAAGCTTGAGTTTCAGTGTGGAAGGTGAAGGCGTGACAGTGGTGATGTCAGTCCTTTTGCCAACAGTCAAGAAAAAAGGTGGGGGCCATGCTTGACCGCTGGGCTGTTGTGTTTGTAGCCCCTCCTGATGAAAAAAGAGCCAGCTCCTGTCATTCACTTCAAAGAGTCAGCTCTTAGAGCCAAAACGTTCGCGACCGACCATCACTGTCTGTACCTGTGGCCGCGCGAGCGCTGCTGTGCTTAATTGGGTTAAAAAATAAAAATAAAAAATCTGATCACCAGCAGGTTCGGCCTGGAAACGACCGGCCGTTCGGGGAAACTCCCGAACCTCCCGATGGCCACCACGCCCCTGGTGGTGATGTCAGTCCTTTTGCCAACAGTCAAGAAAAAAGGTGGGGGCCATGCTTGATCTGTGAGCCACAGATGGTGTGGTCCTGCACGTATCACTGTCAAGGACTGGATGTGTTGACCTGATAGTGATACTGGACACTGACGGTGTGCGACATTATTATCTACCAGGAGAATTTAGTGACATCATAACAATAGTTGTGAACATTCCACCCAAGACAACAGCTGAAGTTCCATGTGAAGTTCTCCAATTGCTAGAATACAGAATGAACATGTAGAGACGCTTTTCACAATTTCAGGAGACTTCAGTCATGTTTGTCTCTCCTCCCACCTGTCCTGACTGTCCTACCACAGAAAATAAAAGTCTTGATCTGCTGTACAATAATGTCAAAGAAGCTTCCAGATTGTTGAGTTTATAAAATGAAACTCAGTCAGTTCACGAAGTCTGATGCCCTCTCTGTCCCTGGTCCACATTTTATTACTGTTACACAAGTCATAAAAAGGGTGGGTGTATTTTCTTCTGTCTTTACAGCTGTCAGGGGGTTATCTCCGTTTCTGACCTCTGTTCACCTTGCAGCGTTGTGACCCCCCCCCCCCCCAGCTGCCTGTTTCCTCTGTTTCTGCTTTCAGTGATAAACAAAAGGAGAACAAAAAGAACAGACGACGTGCACCTCTATCCTTTATGCGCTATTATTAAAACCTTGCATGTGAGAAAACACTCATCTTCTACTTACACATTAGTAAATAGAACACAACCATACAACTTCACTTCCTTATTTGGAAATCTACCACTAATCATTTTAAAAGAAAATGGGTGAAGTTTACTCTCCTAGCAACCCTTCAAACCGTCACCACATTGTATTCCACTAATCTAAGAGCACCATTCAAATTTTCTCTTTCTTTTACTTCTCATACTAATATCAAATGAGCTGTCATAATTTCCCTCTGGGATTAAAAAAAAATTATTAATTAATATTCTTATATGTTGTCAATACAATGCCAGAAAGAAAAAATAGTTTTACTGGATATAAATACATTTATACATCACTTGCAGACACAGACCTGTTTGCCATCACCACCAAGTCGTGAAACTTTTTAGAACAGGGAAAATATAAATTCTTTATTTTCTTGTAAAAGAGTGGAAGCTCTAATGCTTTGACCATCTGAGAAAGTCCAACAAATAATAATAATGGAACGGCACAACATCAATCCAACAGCTAACGCTTGGCTGAAATTGTGTTGTGCAACATGCAGAGCAGCAAGTCTACAACAGAATGGCTGAAAAAGAAAAGAGGACCTCAGCCTGACCTCAGACCTGCGCATAAATTAAACCTCAATGAACTGAAGTAATGATATAAAGAGTGAACCAAAATTCCTCCACAATGATCTGAGAGACCAATAAAATCATACAGAAAATGATTACTTCAAACTGTTCCTGCTAAAATTATAGCGTATACTTTCACAGGACTGCACAGTCCGGGCTCTCTCCAGAATTAGCACTTGTTTCTGCAGCCTCTCTGTGCTCTGCTGGGGTCCTTGTTTATTTCTGGAAATCCCACTCAAGGCTTTTACAGTAAGAGCTGGTACGACAGCTAAAATGTCCTTTTCATGCAAATATATCCTCACTGAGATGGGTTAATCAAGAGCAAACATGTGAAGCACAGCCTGAACAACTATTAGATTTGAATGCATTATTCAAATTCAGTCTATGTTATAATGAATTGTTTTTGAGCTGAACTGATGGAATCAATTTGCAAATGTTTATTTGCACACACAGGGAACCCAGTCATGAGTAAGTAAATAAACTTTATTTATATAGCACCTTTCACACATAAAATCAGACAGTGCTTTACAAAGTGCAAGTCAAATAGATCAAATAGCCAGGGTTATAATAGTTTTGGATTTTACATTATCGTTTAGTTTTAGTTAGTTTTTACTTTTTTTTTTTTTCTAATTCATTTAGTTTTAATTAGTTTTCAGAGTGGTTTTGCATTCCACAGAGTGGGGGCTACTACCTGAAAGGACAGGTCACCCTGAGTTTTAAACCAGGTCTTAGAGACCTTCAGGAGGTTCTGGGTTATAAACCTTTTCTAAGTCCACAAAACACATATAGAGTGGATGGTCAAACTCAGATGAGCCATTATTGGCCCGACCAAGCCTAGAAGGCCTCCTTCCTCCGTTTGTTTGCCTCCCTCACCAGATCCTGCCCAAACCTTGAAGGGGCCCAAAGCTAAATTTGATTTGGGGTCTCCTTCATACCACTTCATTGTCCCCTGAACTTAATCGTTATTAATCCTGGAGGGTTAAAGTTGATTATTACATTTTTTTTAGGATGCATTACTGCCTCATGTACATAAGCCCACTGAAAAACAATCTATTTTCAATTCAATTCAATTTTATTTATCAAATCACAACAAACAGTCACATCAAGGAACTTTATACTGTAAGACAAAAATCCAACAATAATTACAAAGAAGACCCAACAGTCAGGCTAATCTTAAAAATAGAGAGGGTGTCTGTCTCCTGAATCCAAGCTGGGAGCTGGTTCCACAGAAGAGGGGCCTGAAAGCTGAAGGCTCTGCCTCCCATTCTACTCTTAAGTATCCGAGGAACCACAAGTAAGCCAGCAGTCTATTGGGGTGATATGGGACTACGAGACAATGAAGAGAAGCCAATATTGGAGAAATCTTCTCTCTCTTTCTAGTCCCTGTCAGTACTCTAGCTGCAGCATTTTGAATCAGCTGAAGGGTTTTCAGGGCGCTTTTAGGACAGCCTGATAATAATGAATTACAATATTTATCTGGATTTAGAAGCAGGAAATTAGAGGTCATCCAGGCCTTTATGTCCTTAAGGCAGTGGTTCTCAAATCCAGGCCTCGTGGCCCAGTGTCCTGCAGGTTTTAGATGTGTCTCTGCTTCAATACACCTGAGTCAAATATAGAAGTCATTAGCAGGACTCTGGAGAACTTGATTGCATACTGAGGAGGTAATTCAGCCATTTGATTCAGGTGTGTTGGATCAGGGACACATCTAAAACCTGCAAGACACTGGGCCACGAGGCCTGGATTTGAGAACCACTGCTTTAAGGCAATCCTGCAGTTTCACAAATTGATGTGTGTCATCTGGCTTCATTGATATAAAGCTGTAATTCAGTTTGATACACATAGTAAACTACGTCATGTCTATAATATTGAGGAGGGAGTCATGTCCACCCACTTTCATGCATTAGCTCGTTCATGCACAACTACACACACTAAGAAAACCTGGAGGTGTGTGTGTGTGTGTGTGTGTGTGTGCATGCATGGGTGTGTGACTGGCATATATGTGTGTGTATGAATATATGTGTCATGGTCCGGGGTCCTTTGGACCCCGTGTGTTTTGTTTTTGCTTTATCTTGTCTGTTCTGTTCTGGGTTTCTTTTGGTTGTGGGGTTTATTTAGTTATTTCTAGTTCCTTGTGTTCTCTCTATATTCTGTGTCAGGTCTGCGTCTCTGTTCCCTCGTCGTGCTTCCTGTTTTATTTTGATAGTCGTTCAGTCCCTGTCTGTTTTGTTCAGTTTTGCTTCCCCTGGTCTCGTCAGTGTTATTAGCGTCACCTGTGTTACCACCTGTTTCCACCTCCATCATTAGCCCTCCTGTGTATTTAAGTCCTGTGTTTTCAGTCCTTGTTGTTGCGTTGTCGTCTTTGTCTCCTGCTGTGTGTCCTGTTCCGCCTTTGAATTAAGACTGGTATTTTTGCACTGAGGTTTGCCACCTCCTCTGCCTAGTCCGGCCTTTTGTTCAGCACCTATAAATAAAGTGGAATTACCTTTTATCTTTGCCTGGCGTGTCCTGCACTGGGGTCCTCCTTCCTGCCTGCCACACACACGTTACATGACAATATGACACACCCACAGTCTTCCCCTCCATGCTTCGCTATGTGAGGTTATATATGTACGTCTGTTATCTGGTTACTTCCTGTGTTTACTTTGGCGGGCTTTTGTCACCTCTGTCTTGCTTTTAGTTCTCCTGTCCCTGTCTCATCTTGTGATTACAGTAATCCCTCGCTACTTCGCGGTTCGCTTGTCGTGGACTCGCTGTTTCGTGGGTTTTCAATCAATATTAGTGCAAATATTTATTGCGGTATTTTTGCTGTTTGCGGTACTCGTTCTTCACATGCGTAGTACGTGTTGTACAGTAATGTATATATTTGGTGTATAAGTGTGTGGGGAGGGTTTATAAAAACTTAAAATAGTGTATAACTACTAAAATAATGTATAAGTATTAAAATAAATATTGCATCCCTACTTCGCGGGTTTTCACTTATCGTGGGTGGTCCTGGAACGTAACACTCGCGATAAGTGAGGGATTACTGTGGTTCTAATTGTGCTCTGTTCCCACATGCCTCATTACCTCTTGCGTGTTTTGTCTCAGTCCCCCTTGTTGAGTCATCACATTGCTGTTTGTGTTTCCTAATATTTAAGTTTCAATAACGTTAGAATAAAATGTGCAGAATAGCGCAGGAAGGATTCTATTCTAACTTTAACTTATTGTTTATTTTACTATTGATTATGTATAGTGTATATATGTCTTTTTAAATGGTAGCTGCAATGGTAGTTTTTCTAAACGTTCAGTGATAATAAAGCAATCTAATATTTGTCTGGGTTTTTGTTTTATTGAATTTAGGTGTTCCAGTCATTTCCATGGTCACAGGTGTAGAAAACCAAAGATCTAAGCATACACACTGCTCCTACAAGCATTTGTGAAATGATGGCTCACTCTCAGGAGCTCAGTAAATTCTAGTGTGGTACCTTGATAAGATGCCACCTGTGCAATAAGTCGGTCATGAAATTTCCTGTGAGTGGTATTATAACAAAGTGGAAGTGATTAGGACAACAGCTCAGCCACAAAGTGGTAGGCCATGGAGAATGACATAGTGGAGTTGCCAAATTTCTGCTTAAAATTCCACACCAAGACATTTTGGACAATTTCATCCTCCCAGCTTTGTGGGAACAGTTTGGGGATGGCCCCTTCTTGTTCCAACATGACTGCACAGAAATGCACAAAGCGAGGACCATAAAGACATGGATGAGTGAGTCTGGTGTTTAAGAACTTCAATGCAACAGAACACCTTTGGGATGAATTAGAGAAGAGACTGCAAGCCAGGCCTTCTCCTCCAACATCAACATCTGACCTCACAAATGTGATTCTGAAAGAATGGTCAAAATTTCCATAAACACATTCCTAAACCTTGCGGAAAACCTTCCCAGAAATGTTCAGGCTGTTATAGCTGCAAACGGTGGGCTGACATCATATTAAACCCTGTGGATTAAAAATTGGATGGCACTCAGGTTCATATGTCTGTGAAGACAGAACAGTGAATAATCTTGGGAATATAATGTGTGTCAATCAGTAAGTCAGTGGTATGCTTGCTGAGTACTACCATGATGAGTGTGATGTTGTTTGGTTGAAGGAAAATCTCTACAGTGTATGGAGTTCAGGATTATTCTACCATCAGAGTGAGGAAGTGGAGTGCAGTGATGCTGGGAAGACTGAGCCCAGTATCCCCAGTAACCGATGGCCAAACCACACCTACAGTGCACCTGCAGCACAAAACAAACAAAGACAACCTGCCAGCCCAGCAACCAAAACAGGTGGGTCAACACAACCTTAAATTTTTCTGCCACATTGCATGGGATTATGCAAAGTCCATTATGTGTTTGACTGCTGGACATTATTTTACCACGTTCAGTAATGCACTTACACATACTTAGACATTTCTGTCTGGATACAAGTGAAGAGCAGTGAGTGAGTTTGGTTCTAATGGAAATGACGATTTAAACGAGATCCACAATTGCTAATGTGGGGGTCATTTAGGTATGTGACATATGTCAGTTAGTGTTTTTATTTTTTCTGTTAGTATTATTAACTACATATTTGTTTTTCACTGGTCATTAGCAGAAGTTGGTGATACCACGTTTCAAATATGGATGTCTTTTTACACTTCATGTAAGTTTTTGTTTCAGTGAACATCAACTATACCTGAGGTCAACCCAAAAGATATACAGTGTTTTTTATATATATGAGAGACATTGGCTGCTTTGATGTATCTCTTAAGTCATCTTTGCCGTTTGTGGTAATGCTGAATTAAATTGTTTTAAATCTATTATTTGAAATATTGTTTTCAAATAGCAATATATATTATTTTTAATAGTTTGTCCACAACATATTATTATTAAGCTTTTGGATTCACTATGTCAAGACATAATTAAGTAATGCATTAAAATGTGCTTAGTATCTGATGATCAGTCAAAATTTTATTTTAATTTAAATAACTTTAAATCTCACTGACGTTTTCCCCCCTCCTTTTTTCCCACTAAAGCCCAAACACCACAATGAGCAACATGTCATCCTCCCCTGGCTTTGACTGCTTTACCTCAAACATCGGGATTTCCATGATTATTTCCTTCCTCCTCACCAAGATGATTGTTGTCCTCTTTCTCTCCATCCTCACCCTATATGTGGGTTACCAACAATGGCAGCAGCAGCGCTCCATGGCAACAACAAGTCACTCTGACATCTTCACCTATAATGTGATTGTAATTCAACTGATATTTGTAATGGGGAGCACTGTTAACTTATGTGGCACATACACTAATCAGTCAGTGGCGAATGTAGTAGGGATGTATACAATTGCTTTTGCTTATCCAGGAGAGGTCTTCTTTAACATTATGGCATGTGTGGAGCACTACCTGGCTGTTGTTCACCCCATCATCTATCTGGGGCTGAGACAGTCAGGTGGGGTCAGGATCAGAAACATCTGCATTGGGTGTGTGTGGTTGCTGTGCTTTGGATGGCTTGGTGTACAAGCTCTGTATTACCCTGCTGTTCCCTATATTCCATATTTTTGTGTGATGGCGGCCTCTTTAATTATTGTGTCTTTTTGTTGCCTTTCTGTTCTCTGTGTTCTGATTCGTCCGGGTCCAGGGGAAATGGGAGGGGACAGGAAGAAGATCGATCAGTCAAAGCAGAAAGCTTTCTACACCATCACAGCAATAATGGTCGTTCTGTTGGTGTCTTTTCTAGGAATGGTTGTTACAGTTGGTTTGAGCAACTCATATCTGCTAAGTAACACGAGCAGATGTGCCATTATTATTACTGTTAACTGGTTTGCTCTGCCCATCGGTATGATTTTACCTCTACTGTTTCTACACAGAGCAAGAAAACTGTCCTGTAGCTTTTTCAGTATTAAGTAAAAGAGAAAAAAATAGGGTGCTTTATAACTGAATTTATTTAAAGTAACAAAGACTTTGTTTCTCCAAAGTACAACATCTAAATCAGAACTCGGTAACATAGGTTTGGTAAAGACAGATTTTATACCACGCAGGATAAATTCTGACCAGTGTATTGTTGTACCTTCGAATTACTGTGTTTGTGCAGTGTGCCTGTGTTACAGTGTCGTTTTACCGTGTTGTGTATATGAATTTAATTTGAATAAAACTACAAATATTGTTTCACATTGTTCACATTTTAGCACAGAAACAACATATGTAAACTTCATATGTAAAGACCCATTCTTTTCTTGTACATTACAATGTAGGTGGAGATCATTAAAAACATCTTTGAATATAATGCAATGAACCACCTGCACAAACTACAGCCTCCAAAACTGACACAGATTTGTCACACATTTCTTGGACATAGTCTTAGAGGTAGTACAGACTGAGCTAAACTTTCTTTCTTTTAAGGCCGTTTCACACCGCGTTGCGTAAAAACGACCCGAAATTCAGAATCCGAACTTATCGTGTAACCTACGTACACACCAGACACATTGGGTTTTTGCAAATAAATCGTCCTCATAAAACGCACTGTGAAAGAAATGAAGTCGACGTCAAGTGATGACGTAATGAGGCTGGGATGTTTCTAAACAAGAGAAGGAAAAAAACAGAGATTCTGGGTTCATCCAACTCATAAGAAAGCAGCAGGGAGAGTTTTATGCGTTTGATGCCAGAGTTAAAGCTGCATCATGGCCGCTTTCTCGCATTTTTTCAGGATATCAGTGGGCAGTTTAAGCTATTATTGGCAGAGTTGGGGTCACATGTGAGGACGCAGATGTGGCTGGGTGAGGGGTATACTTGTGTGGACGTGTATCTGTGACATGACCGTGATGTTTGACTCTGTCTGAGGTGTTGAACCTGCAGCCTTTGTCCTGCTGTTTATGGGACATTTATACCAGAAACCTCCATGGGAATAAAAAAGAAAAAAAACCTAATTTGTCATGAGAATTAAGAAACAGATCACCTAGACGTGGTTTTTCTTGATTAAAAAATATTTGTTTTCAGTAGGAATCCTCCTGCTGTTTTGCGGGTCACAGGTTGAAGCGTCAGCTTATGGACGGGTTTCGCCTTTCAGGCCCCTCCAGTCAGTCACTGTGCCCCCTGAAGATGAATCCTACTGATACGCTTCAACTATAAGTTACACGAATTCATACAATTTGTTAATGAAAAACTTAAACAGCCACGTCACCGGTAAATAATTGCAGTGCGAACTCAGTTTAATGATTCGGTTTAGGCTTCTGCAGCGATCGTGGTGATCAGCATGACTGAGGAGGACACTGAGCGGAGGGTGGCTACAGGTCAGACTTTAGGAAGTTCCCCTGATGTCTCGTTGAAAATAAAGGTCATTGATACGTTTTTGCACCGAAAGAAAATGTTTCGCATGTTTGTGAATGGATCGCCTACTTCATTCTTCACCGTCCACAGTAACAATCAGTTATACGTGCGAGTGTCCACCTGTAATAAATAAAAACGTTGATATCAAAAACATTCATTCAGCAATCAAAAGGCCCAGCCCAAAATGACAGGTTCATTTAAAAAAACAAGAATGAATCATGGCACCTCAGCCGCCTGGAAACAGCAGGAGTAAAACTCACCGAAGCCTTGCTTAGCCACGGTCACGTGATGTAGGTGTTTTGAACCAGGTTTCGGAGCAGTGTTTTGAAACGCCTGCGCTTCGGAAGCTCGACAGTGTCGAAACTTGAATGTTGAGCTTCCCATCCCTAGCCCGTGGCTATTCCATCACGGTGAGTAAGTTTAATGGTGTTGTACCTTCTCTCTCCCTAACTGCCATACACTATACTAAACTCAGTTTGTATTTTTTTAGGTTTTGTGTCTCTGGGTCAATTGGTGGCTACCACTATTGTGGGATTTCTTCCCCACCAGTCTGCTGTTTTGCCTACGGGGGCTTGTGAGGATTGTCTCGCCCAATAAGAATTGTTTTGCCTTACAAGAATAAAGTGCATTAGGAGCACTGCTAAGCTGTCGCTGAGAGGGACATGTGGCTATGAGTTTGAGCTGGCTACTTCAGGGACCAGCAAGTTTAACCCAGAAGTGTGAAGTTGCAGCAGTGTCTCAGTCATCGGACAATTTTATTTTGCGCTCTTAAAGCTCTGAGACTCCTTTATAGCGTGAGCCTGTGAGCGCCGTATGTTCATGTTTTTTTTTTTTTTTTTTTTTTTTTTTTTAATTGTGTTATCTTTTGTTTTAGTGTGGGCGAGCCAGTGGTCGAGGGGTCCGTGCCTTGGTGGTGGGAAGTGTTGTGTGGAACATTTGCAGTGTTGTGCATTGGGTGACGACGTGGCGCTGCACGCCCGTGTGTGTGTGTGTGTGTGTGTGTGTGTGTGTGTGTGTGCGCCTGTGTGTTTCAGTCTGGATCCAGTCCAGCCACTGGTGAGTCCATACGTTTATATCTGTTGTAGTAGTAGAATTTAAGAGAGCCGACTGAGAGCGTGTAGCTGTGTGTCTGAGGTAAAATACTTTGATTTTATTGTTCCCACATCACTGCATATTCACTACATTTTGAGTTATCACCTCACATGTTGCTAAATGCAGCACTCTGATTGGTCAGACCTGTTTGTTCGTTTGCAAAACTCAGCCCCTCCCTAATAAATAACTCAGTAATAAAAAATTATTTTTAAATTATTACTATTTCTGTGATAAACCTTGTATGTTATGTTGTATTCATGCCATGCTAATAACCTCAACTAAAGGGATTCAATTAAGAGAAACAAATTGTGAGGAACAAGTTTGTTTTTGTTTTTTTTTGTTTTTTTTTTATAAAGCAATATGCACACACTATACACTGTGTTCCAAATTATTATGCAAAAAGTGTTTAGGAGTGATAAGGTAAGATTTTTTGTTTGTCAGTTAAACCCATTGATGGTGATGTGTGTCAGGGCTCTTCATATCACTGAAAGCAATTGCAGACACCTGTGCTAATTAGTTTGGCAGGTGTGTCCAATTAAAGGCAAGACTACTTAAGAAGGCTGTCCCACATTATTAAGCAGCCTACATTTTAAGCCAAAATGGGAAAGAAAAAGGATGTGTTGGCTGCTGAGAAGCAACAAATTGTGGAGTGTTTCTGTCAAGGCATGACTACAATCAACATTGCCAAGACACTTCATCGTGATCATCGCACAATCAAGAAGTATGTAGCTGATTCAGAGCACACACGTGTGCGTGCTGATAAGGGAAAATTGAGGACTCTTTCCAACAGGCAATTACGTCAGGTTAAAAGAGCAGCTGCAAAAATGCCTTTTCATAGCAGCAGACACGGTTTTGAAGCTGCTGGTGCCTCCAACGTCCCCCGAACAACAAGATGCAGGGTCCTTCAGAGGTTTGCAGCTGTGCGTAAGCCATCCTGTCGACCTCCTCTATCCACTGCACACAAGCAGAAACGGCTCCAGTGGGCCAAACAATACATGAAGACTGACTTCAAAACTGTTTTGTTCACCGATGAGTGCCGTGCAACGCTCGATGGTCCAGATGGATGACGTGGAGGATGGCTGGTTGATGGACACCCCATGCAAACAAGGCTACGGCGCCAACAAGGAGGAGGTGGAGTAATGTTTTGGGCTGGAATCATGGGGAGAGAGATTGTCGGCCCCTTTAGGATCCCTGAAGGGGTAAAGATGACCTCCATAATGTATGTGGAGTTTCTCAAACAGCACTTCCTGCCATGGTTCAAGAAGAAGAACCGTGCATTCCGCAGCAAGATCATTTTCATGCATGATAATGCACTGTCTCATGCTGCAAAGAACACATCTGCATCTCTGGCTGCTATGGGCATAAAAGGGGACAAACTTATGGTGTGGCCCCCATCCTCCCCTGACCTCAATCCCATTGAGAACCTCTGGAGCATCATCAAAAGGAGTGTCTATGATGGCGGGAGGCAGTTCACATCTAAGCAACAGCTCTGGGAGGGTATTCTGTCCTCATACAAAACAATAGAAGCAGATACCATCCAAAACCTGACAAATTCAATGGACGAGAGAGTTCAGAAGCTCCTTTCAAACAAGGGGTCCTATGTGCAAATGTAACATCACCTAGAATAAAGTTTTGACTTGAAAACTGTTTGATTTCAGTTTGTAATAACCTGCTAATGCTTATAATTTCACAAATGACCATTTTTTATTTATTTATTTTTTCCTTTATAAAAATGAAAAGGTTGAAAACTCTGCTGTGCATAATAATTTGGAACATGCATTTTGGGTGCATTTTGAGTGTTTTATTTTTTTTAAATATACTGTTATCATTGGCAGTTTGTTCAAAAACCTTTCAATTGTACTCTAATAGTTAATGACTGGAAAATTACAATGACTGCAATTCATATAGGTAATTTTGGAAAATCAGACAATATTACTTGCATAATAATTTGGAACACAGTGTAGAGTGTACTGGACCAGAAATAGCTTAAACTATGACACTAAACATTACTGTACATGTAACATTTTGAAAAAATTAATTTTGATCTGATGTGTGGCTTATATCACTTCACCTCAGGGGGAAAAAAAGAGAAATAGCAAAAATGCTTCATCACCCTAAATTAAAATAGAACTTCTTGCTTGCTGTGTGCATGCATTTGAGCAAACTGGTCAAGTGAAATGAGCTGTGGGACCGTCACTGTTAGAATGCACAGGACCTTTCTTAAAACGGGGTCTATAATTCTGTTTAAATATATCCAAAACTTTAATGTGGCGCAGGACAATGATGAAAAACAGTGATGCGTTTTCTATAGGGATGGCACGATACCACTTTATGTCCGATACCGATATTTTACATTTGGATATCGGCAGATACCGATATAAATCCGATATTTAAAATTGATCCAGGCATTTAAAAACATAAAAAAAAAATAATAATTTTTTTCATATTAACAGTTCATCTGCATATTTTAACTTCTGTACTGCAGTTTTTCCCTGTATGAAACAAACAGGGTGGATGGAGCAGCTACAAAGTTCTCTTTTCTTCACTTACTGATCAGGTGGTTGATGAAGGATCTCCAGCTGTTTCCCAGTAAAGGTTTAATGGAGGTTACAGGGATGAAAAGGCTTCTTTTGGACACTAGAAAAACATTTCCTTCTGCTCCATCTGAGCGTGCCGGCTCCGCCTCTTTCCGCTTGTGCAGACAGACTGCACGTAAATCAGCTGACTGCTGCTGTTGCGTCATCAGTGTTCACGTGAAAAACTAGGGGCTGCATGAGCGCAATCTTGTAATGCTTTATATTTACAAGCATTCTTCTAAATACGTTTCTACTGCAGGTCTATATTTGGTCACAAATCAGGGATTAAAGTATCAAAAATATTTTGACGGGGAAGGGGTTCTTCCGGTACCGGATGGTCACCAGTGCTAATAGCTGCGCTCGCTAGCAGTATGTCCGGGAGCTGAAGTAGAGAAAAAAAATAACAGCTGATTCTTAGCACAGCGAGCACAACACACAAACAAGGCAGAGAGCGGTGGAGGCGTGGAAAAACATGTCAGCGATGATTGCTCAGTGTCAAAGGGAATCCGTCGCAGCGACGGAGGATCTGAGGGAGTTGTTTTCTAACTCCTGATCCCCCACTCCATTCCAGTAGGTGGCGGTAATGCAGCTCTAAGCTGGTTTGGTCAACCGCAAACCCACAAGAAGAAGAAGACGACTGAGCCCTGTAATGCAGCTAATGTGAGCGAAACGTTATTTAATGTATCGGATTACATTTTTTTAATTTCTTTCCGATATCCGATCCAGTAATTTAGGCCAATATCGGACTGATACTGAATATCGGATCGGCGCATCCCTAGTTTTCTATTGATTTCATTGATTAAGCAGATAAGAAATACTTTTGTCTTTATTAATGAGAAATGGTAAATATTCATGCAAATATATCCTCTCTAAGATGGGTTAATCAAGAGCAAACATGTGACACACAGACTGAACAACTATTAGATTTGAATGCATTATTCAAATTCAATTGGTGTTCTATGGAGCTAAATTGGGGCCATAAAGTTTGTTCGAAAAAAAAAAATTTGAAACTGCAAAATTATTTTGAACCCGAAAAAAAAATTTAAACAGGAAAAAAAAAGTTTTGCAACCAAAAAAAAATTGTTTGAACATGAAAAAAAGTTTTGCAACTGAAAAAAAAAGGTGTGAAACTAAAAAAATATATTTCAAAACTACATTTCAGATTCAAGTTTTTTTTTTTTCACTTTCAGATTTTTTTTTCGCAGTTTCAAATTTTTTTTCGAGTTCAAACTTTTGGCCCTGTTTTGGCGTGGGGGGCGGAGCCTCAGATGACGGGGGTGTGGAATCATGACTGACAGCTCAACACAGTGGCTGAACAACATGGTCCCAGCTGTTGCATTCAAGGACCGTGGGAACTGGAAATGTCTTTAATGTAGCATTGATATTCTATATGTATGTGATTGGTTTTGAAAGATAACAAGCTTCACCGATAGAAGCAGCTTATGTGAATACACGACTCGAATCTCTGAGGAAAAAATATGATCTTGACAGATTTACACAGCATTTTAAGCCCGTGTTGGAGATTTCCCATGCTCTCAAAGTAAAGCAGAAGCCTCGTCTTCATAGACATATGTTCGTCCTCATCTGCGGGCGCTAGCAGTGATCAGGTAATTAAAAGAGATGGAGAGAAAACGGACACATTCACTGTTGATACCTGAGCAGTTTACAGAAACAGCATGACATGGACCGTATCACTGCGATAGGCTGGCTAGTCCGCTATATTGGAAGTGGCAAGTCAGCCTTAAAATCAATGAAACCACATGCAAAGGGAGTGGATTTTCTGAATAAAAACGACTGACGTTTAAATTTAACTTCATATTTTAGATGGTCCGACGCCCATTGAAATATTTACCGTTCTTCAGGGAGGGTCCCTGGGGCAGTGCGAGTGAGAGGGCCGCTTCCCCGGGTCCCATTTCCCGTTCAAAATGCTCTCATTGGGGAGCTCGGAGCTCCAGGGCGGGGTGCTGAATTTTTTTGCCCGGCCACAGCTCACCATCTTCGGATACAGTGTGTGTGCCCCTTTCCAAAGGCAAAGAGGAGATGAGGGACCCGGGGAAGCGGCCCGTTCACTTGCACGGCCCCGGGCCCGCCTCCCTGACCTCCGCCGGAGGGAGAGGCACCTCCTTCACACATTGTATCCGAGGGAAGTGAGCCGTGGCCGGGCGAAATCATTCAGCATCCCGCCCTGGAGCTCCGAGCTCCCCCAGAGCCGGAATGAGAGCATTTTGAACAGGAAATGGGACCCGGGGAAGCGGCCCTCTCACTCTCCATCTCTTTTTATTACCTGATCACTGCTAGCGCCCGCAGATGAGGACGAACATATGTCTATGAAGACGAGGCTTCTGCTTTACTTTGAGAGCATGGGAAATCTCCAACACGGGCTTAAAATGCTGTGTAAATCTGTCAAGATCATATTTTTTCCTCAGAGATTCGAGTCGTGTATTCACATAAGCTGCTTCTATCGGTGAAGCTTGTTATCTTTCAAAACCAATCACATACATATAGAATATCAATGCTACATTAAAGACATTTCCAGTTCCCACGGTCCTTGAATGCAACAGCTGGGACCATGTTGTTCAGCCACTGTGTTGAGCTGTCAGTCATGATTCCACACCCCCGTCATCTGAGGCTCCGCCCCCCACGCCAAAACAGGGCCAAAAGTTTGAACTCGAAAAAAAAATTTGAAACTGCGAAAAAAAAATCTGAAAGTGAAAAAAAAAAAACTTGAATCTGAAATGTAGTTTTGAAATATATTTTTTTAGTTTCACACCTTTTTTTTTCAGTTGCAAAACTTTTTTTCATGTTCAAACAATTTTTTTTTGGTTGCAAAACTTTTTTTTTCCTGTTTAAATTTTTTTTTCGGGTTCAAAATAATTTTGCAGTTTCAAATTTTTTTTTTTCGAACAAACTTTATGGCCCCAATTTAGCTCCATAGTGTTCTCTCTATATTCTGTGTCAGGTCTGCGTCTCTGTTCCATCGTCTTACTTCCTATTTTATTTTGATAGTCATCCAGTCCCTGTCTCTTGTGTTCAGTTTTGCTTCCCCTGGTCTCGTCAGTGTTATTAGCGTCACCTGTGTTACCACCTGTTTCCACCTCCCTCATTAGCCCTCCTGTGTATTTAAGTCCTGTGTTTCCAGTGCCTGTTGTTGAGTCTTGGTCTCATCTTCGTTGCCTGCTGTATGTCCTGTTCCGCCTTCATATTAAGTCTGGTATTTGTGCTCTGAGTTTTGCCACTAGCTCTGCCTAGTCCGGCCTTTTGTTCAGCACCTGAAAATAAAGTAAAATTACCTTTTACCTTAGCCTGGCATGTCCTGCATTGGGGTCCTCCTTCCTGCCTGCCACGCAGACGTTACATGACACTATGTTATAATGAATTGTTTTTGAGCTGAACTGATGGAATCAATTTGCAAATGTTTATTTTGGTTGTGTAATCTTTGCACACACAGGGAACCCAGTTACGAGTAAGTACATAATAAAGTAAACTTTATTTTTGTAGCACCTTTCACACATAAAATCAGACAGTGCTTTACAAAGTGCAAGTCAGTCTCAGTATTTGTCTTGTCTAAGTGGCTGCTTGATTAAAATCGGTGTGTAATGTGTATTATTAGGTTTTGATTGTCACATCAGAGAAACCTAAAATACCCCAGGAACCTTTTTTCATATTTATCATAATATATTATAGTAATATATAGCTGTTAGAAGGGCTTCTCAGAAAGCCAAAACCTACTGCTGTCTCAGTCACAGGAAGAGCAAGTTTTAGTAATTAATATTTCAGCCTGACATCCACACAGTCAGCAGCAAGACAACATGGAGATCAGAGCTCCTGGTATCAGATCAGCATGAGCACTGAGTTTGTCTGTATATAAAAAATATGTTAAGACAGTCATTGAAAAAAGTCAGCATGGTGGAGTGGTGGCTAGCACTGCTGCCTCACAGCTAGAATGACATCTAGAAGGTCTGGGTTTGATTCCACCTTGGTCTGGGCCTCTTTCTCTGTGGAGTTTGCATGTTCTCCCTGTGTCTGTGTGGGTTTCCTCCCACAGTTCAAAGGCATGCAGTCACTAGGGTTAGGTTAACTGGTCACCCTAAATTGCCCATGTGAGTGAGTGGTTGTCTGTCTCTCTGTGGCAGCTAGGATAGGCTCCAGTGACCCTGAACACGATAAGCAGAAGAGAATGGAAGGGTGGACAGTCATTGAAAAAACACTGAAAGCCAAATTAATATATCCAAAATGACATCCAAGAACAGTACCAGTCAAATGTTTGTAATGTGTAATATTAGGCTTTGACTGTCATGTCAGAGAAACCGAAAATACCCCAGGAACCTTTTTTTTTTTGTAGTATTTATCATATTATATAATCTGTAATATATAGCTGTTAGAAAGGGCTTCTCAGAAAAACAAAACCTGCTGCTGTCTCAGTCACCACAAGAAACACCCACAGAGTCAGCAGCAAGACAACACGGAGTTCAGAGCTCACGGTATCAGAGAGTGTGAGCACTGAGTTTGTCTGTCTACAAAAATATATTGAAACAGTCATTGAAAAAAAACAAGGCAAATTAATATATCCAAAATGCATCCATATACAGTACCAGTCAAAAGTTTGGACACACATTTTTGCATGAAGCTTACTGTATATTATGTAGAGTTGTAACTGCTCACTGATAAACACACAGAAATTAAATAGAAAAGAAAAAACTGTTCTTCAGTTCTCTGTTGCATCGTCTATGGATTCTGTGCTGCTCTACTTTCTTTGTGTAGTTATGAGAAAGTAAGATTCCTAGTGTTTTCTTCTGGCTCCCATTTAGTTTTGTTGGCTTTCTATAAGTCTTGTATTTCCAGCAACAAAGCTGAAGTTTAAGTTGAAGTCCTATCTTGAGTCCAGTGTTAGGTCTAAGACTGGCCTGCCACAGCATTTATATGACAGATCGATCCCTGAGTGGCATGTACCACCATGCAGGGCTCTGTCATTTCTGAGATCTCTGTCCAGAAAAGTGCAGTCCTAGGAGCAGCTAAGATACTGCACAGGACATTAAAGTTCCCAGGTCTAAAACCCTTCCCAGATTGCATCCAATAGTAACTTACATATGAAATAAATATTAAATGATTATAATTAAAATAATTGTTATGACATAATTCAGGAACAGAATTAAAAGGATTAGCTGGGTTTGTAGTGAGTTGCAAAGCACCTTACAGATATTCAAAGGAATAAGCTGAGCCATGAGGTGATGAGGCTGGCAGTGAGGTCAGCTGATCTGCTGGTACTCATGGCCTGTCTGAACTAATGCCATGCTCAATTTAAAACTGCATTTTCTCTGCCACAGTGCTCTCAGCTTCTCTGTACCAATAGTGAGGACCAGTTATTGCATTAACCTGCAAACAGGAAGTCCTATGTAAATTTAGGATGATGAAGCATTCTTTGTAATTTTCTTTACTATTCTGGGCTAGTGTTACACATCATAACAGATAAAAATTGGCTGATAATCTCCATTCTGTCATAGTATGTTGCAATTACAAATATATTTATAATAGATGTTCTGCTTTTTCTGTGCTGGAGTCTTTTATCCTTAAGTAGCTTAAGTTAAGTGCTTACAACTATCTTGGTTATCAGGCTCCTGTGTAGGAAGAGGGTATCATCACCATATGCTTAGGCTGAGTTTAACTTTGTGACTGGCCTGAACTAAGACTATACTCAGTGATAAGTTACTTTGTTTTCTAAGCATTATTAGCAACTATTCTGTATTATTACCAAGGAGCAGTTACTGCTTTAACCATCATTTTATCCCTTAGTACCGACGGGAGCGCCCGCGCTCCCATTTGCATATGCATTTTGTAACCTCGGTAGAACTAAAACCAAATAAAAGAGACAGCAACACTTTTTTGCATCTAAAACCAGAGGAATTACACTTACATTTTGTGCATTCAGTGTGTCCCAGGGTGCTGCATCTTTTCTCTAACAGATTTATAGAAATCTTGTAAAAAGCGCAAAACAATAAAAACTGTCTGCAAAAAAGCAGCCAGACGCGGCTGCTTTTTTTGATGCAATTAGCTGTTCACGGGCTTCCTACATTGAAATGCATGCTATCACATGTCAACATCGACTATCCCGGATTTTTTTGGCGCGACATTGAACATAACAACCGGAAGTGACGTCATCTCCCGGGAAATCTGTTTACCTGTAGTCGCGCTCTCGCTGTCGCTCAAAGTTGGATTCTCGCTTGCAAAAAACACAGACACACATAGATCGCACACATTACAAACTTGCCACAAACACACTACTCACTGCCGCACACAAAATCATGGTACCGCGAAAACCCGGACCCGCGAAACGGTACTCTGTGCATGAAGCTTTGGCGCGAATCACCGCGGCGCATGAAGATGGGGCTTCGGGTCCGCTCCTCTGGTTCGGATTCGGCTGATAGTGGCGATGAAGCTGATTTCCATGAAGGCGTGGATCCGTGCCATGACATGTATGTATATATTCATGAAATATTGGGGGTTTTTTTTAGATAGAGAAAAGTAAGGAAAATATACAGCTGTAAGAATTTCGCGCCAAATACGCACTATTACTTTATTACTCTCATGCTAAACGAGGGAAGCGAGTGTGTGCTCCACCCTGCACACTGCCTTTTCAGGGGACACTGTCAAGAGAGCATGCAAGGTTGGTGGAAAACAGAACAATTGAGGTGCAGTTGCCAACAGCTGTAAAGGACTACAACCACTTCATGGGTGGGGTTGACCTTTCAGACCAGCTAATTGGCTCCTATTCCTCATGGAGAAAGAGCAGGAAATGGTACATCACAGTGCTGCATCATTTTATTGACATTGCTGTAACAAACAGCTATTTGCTCAGCAAGCAGCTGTGTAGCAGACTGAAGCAGCAACCAATGACACACCAGGCCTTCCAGGAACTGGTGACAGCTGAGCTCTGTGGGGTCCCCTCACAACCAGTCCTGGAGAGCTATCACCATTTTCCTCTTGCCATTTTTGAAGGGGCATCTGACCAGAAAAAGTGCAGGCTGTGTGGAAAGTGCACTCCCTTCATGTGTGAGGCATGTAAAGTACCTCTGTGTGTCATCAGTTCATGGGTTTTCCCCTATTTATTTCTTTGGTTTCTGTTTTGTATTATTTCTGCCAAAGGCAAATCATCAGGACTGTGACTCTGTTTTGAGAAACCTGAAAGTAGCAATTCTAGCAAACATAGTCAAATGTCTTACAGCGGCCAGGGCAGGTGACGTCGAAGGAATTTTGAAACTGCTGGCTAAGGCTAAAAGTAGATTTGATAAAATAACAGTAGATGTCAGCAGCAATGACACCTGCTTATGCCAGGTCACTAAAGTTAATGTTGAATCATGTGTAATGTTACCAAACCAATGCTGGACTCTGTTGTTTTCCCTGGGCCCCCTCCCCATGTGTTCTTAACTTTCCACCTGTTGAGTGGTATCCAAAAAAACCCCCAAAAGACAATGTGGGCTTTATAGATAACTGGGAAACTTGCTGAGGAAAAGGTTGGTCTTGCTAGGAATGATGGCATCCATTCAGCTGATTTCGTCCTGAGTTCATAGTGGGCGATTTTTTATTTTTTTTTAATATATGTATTTTTTAATTTTTCAAGAAAAAGAAAAAGATACATACAGAATCGTACATATTAAATCAGTAACAACCTATTTAACCTACAACAAACCAACAAAACAAACAAGCAAACAAAAAACAAACAAAAAACAAAAAAAAACACAGACACATCGGGACAGATAACTACATAATCCGTCACTACTCAACACCACTCACATTTCCATTTATATTATGTGATGGTGGTACCTGCCTAAAAAAGAGATGGGTGGCATACTACGAAACCATGCATTTGGATTAACCTTATACTTAAGATGAGCCATAAATTGCTGCCAAACATTACAGAATTTATTAGTGGAGCCCAAAATATCATACCGCACTTTTTCCATATGAAGTATCTGTACAAGTTCAGTTAGCCACATTTTAAATTGAGGAGCTCTATCAGATTTCCACAATTTTAAAATTACTTTCTTGGATATTATCATTCCATATATCACTATTTTTTGCACAGAGGTGCTGTGGGTCATAAGAGAGGCACACTGCATGAAAAGTGGGTTTTTCGACAGTTTCTTGTATGTAATATTGACGCGCGCCTTGAGCTTTAGGGCTCTCAGCAGGAGGCTTTGGCCAGAACAGTAAACTGTAGGGAAACTGCCGTGGACTCTCTGTGTCAGTGCTTCCTCAGCTCCCCCCTCTCCTCAGGTCTAGGGCAGGCTTTCATATGTAAAGGAGGTTTCTGTGAGTCATACAAATGCAAATCAAGTACTCACCAGTGGTCACCAGTACTCGCCAGTGGTCTACCCCTCCCAACAGTTGTAAGCAGCATATTTTTATTTTGAGAGATATATATATATATATAATCAAATTTACATTATCATTTTTTAAGCCTTTTTCCATTTCAATGTGACTACACATAAATTATACAGCGAAACAGTCAAACAAGACTAAACTCAGAAGAAATCATTCTATTTTATAAATTAGTATTATCTAGTTGGAAATATACTTTTGGAAGTTTTCAGCTTTTGTCCCTTTTTCCAATAAGGCTGTGAGCTTCTGTCTGTGAGCTTCTGTCTGTGAGCCTTTGTCATGGAGTTTTTTGTGAACCCTAAACTTAAAAAAAAAAAAAAGTAAAATGTAAAAAAACAAAAAAAAACAGACAGTGGATGTGTGTCTTCCAGCTCATAGGGGGTCGTTTTGACTGTTGGGTTTTCTCTCTATTATTGTAGGGTCTTTACCCACAATACAAAGCACCTTGAGGCGACTGTTTGTTGTGATTTGGCGCCATATAAATAAAATTTAATTGAGTTGAAATGAAATGAATTGAATTCCGTGTGGCAGCTTCCTCGCCTGTGATTGGACAATACAGATCACGTGCAGGATCACGCTGAAGGTCTCGCAAGACCAAAGGAAATCAGTGCGGTCGTTCTCTTCCGTTCAAACTGAATGGTGTTCTTTGTCTACGCTGCTTTCCTGGTACGACAATGGAGGTCGTCTATATTTTCAACACCCCAGAAGCTCCTCGTGAAAGCGGGCCTCTCTACCGGCCAGCTTCAACCAGCCCCGCTGCAGACGAGAAGACACTGCTGGCTGCAATGAGTGGGTTATCTCCTCAGTTACTCAAGTTTCTACCAGCGCAACTGAAAGACAAGATGGCGTCTATTGTGTAGAGACTCGATGCTCTGGACTCTAACAAAGAAAAGACGGCAGCACAATCTAAAAACTGCGGTAAGACTTGGTCGTTTCTAAAACAAAAATACTAAGAGTGGAGGAATGGTCACAGTAAGCTGACAGACGTATTGTGATTTGGTTTCTTATGTTTATTTGGTTTCATCTTATAAGAAGCAGTTCGCGGCCTGCACAACTCTGAATCCAATAAAAGCCGGTATGATCCTCTGCAGAGGTAAGAATCAGAAACAAAGCAGCAGTATTCAATGTGTGGAGGAGAGAAGAACTTAAAATGTTTTTACTCTTATTTATTTTCACCTTTATTTTCCACAGACTGTGTTCGCCTCACAACGCGTGTGAGTGTTCCTAATGCGTGGACCGTGATATAATTGTGTGTAAGTATCTATTGGTGTTGTTTGTTTGTGTGTTTTTTGCCTGAATATGTTTATGTATACACTGTGTTCATGCTTTTTATTTACAATGTACAAAAATGTTTTCCAGCTTCTTGTAAAACCTACAGACGGTCCGCCGCAGCTTCCTCTACAGTCAGCCTCACGTTCTGGAAAAGGCGGCAGCCATTAAAAATCCTGCCCGGTGACGTGCAAGAAGGAAGCCGGTAAGACGTGTTGGATTGTTTTGTTGGTCTGCTGTATTTGTGTAGTTAGCTTAAAAATGCAGTTTTATTTTTGGGAAATATTACTTATTGTTTTTTTTAACTTTATATAAAATCTGGCTTCTTTTGAACAACCCAAAATGTCTATAAAAAGGTGATACAGTGAAGGTGAAAATAATTAACATTGAATGTTTATAGTTTTAGCAGCTGTAACATTTTGGGACCTAAAAGATAAAAAGTGTATAATCAGTTTAAAGGTGCCTCAAGGGTTAATGACCAAACTCACTGAAGTACTTTTATCAATGTTACATTTTTTCAAAGTACTTGTTCATTTGTCTTTTGTTCACAGGATGCACAGGAGTTGGTACTTTGTCACATAACCATTGTTTTTGATGACAAAGGGCTGATTTATTTTTTTGCATTCAGGGTCTTATCTGCTATGTGTGCATTCAAAGTCAAGAGACTCAAACTTTCAGTGTAGTTTCCTGATTTTCACAATATTTCATATAGTTTCATAATGACTTAATGTGTGCTCTGTGTCAACAGCTGCTGGAGGCGAGGGCGAGTGTCCTGGCAGCAGAGGAGGTTGCCTTCTGGGACGGTGTCACCATGTCGGATATTTTTATCATCTGATATTGGTATTTTACTATATCATTTATTAGTACCCATATTAATCTGAATTAATGGTCACATTATATATTATTTGTCACATATATTGTCACTCACACACTGGAACACTGCATGTCTTAGATGGGTGGAATAGGGCTGAGGCCTACTCTGCCCAGCCTGTTTTTTTTTTTCCCACTAGTAGTACTGCACTCAGCGGTTCACCTTTGTACACAGTGCACTTTTGACATGGCCTCGCCAGAGGGGAGGTCAAGTAGCGGGGAGTGGAGGTCTTGGAAAGGGGGGCTGTGCTCGCACCTGGGCCTCTTAATGAGGCGAGGGAGTAAATGTGTGAATCGAGATAAGACCGCCCCAAAAGTGTTTCAAGTAATGAGAAAATATGGATAGAAGGGCGGGCTAGTGCCCAGGTGGGAGGTATTTTCCCGTGGGAGAGCTATTTGTCATGAGAGCCCCAGAGACCAAGTCATGGAACTGTTGCAGGAGTAGTGAATTAGCATGGTTCATAGTCGCATGAGAAGCATCTTAATATTCCCACTTTTCCTGATAACAGCAGGAGGAGGTGTGAGATTGGGCTATAAAAGGTTGTGGTAAAGTTGGGAGGGAGCGCTCTTCTTTGCTCTTCCTCTCACCCCTGTTTGCAGCGGCTGCAAGGCACTTACTCCCGAGAGGGCTTTTGTGTTTTCTTATACTCTGTTAAACTCTGGACGTCTACTTTTCTGCTCTTTCTTACCACCCCTGCAACGGCACCAAGGCACTCACTCTCGGGAGGGCTTTTTGCTTTCTTGTACTTTGTTTAACTTTGTGCTTCAATAAATCCTGGAAACGAAACCTGCTCCTCTCCAGTGAGTTTTTGTAAAGTGTGAAGTTACCACCAAGGTGCAGTTGTTTTCATTGGTCTTACTTCCGCCTGGTTTGAGGGGCAGCGGGAGAGAGCCGCTCCACGACCCGACAACCACTGACCTCATGTTGGATGAGGAGGATGGCGTCTCAGAGGGCGTATCGAGCTGGATTAAGACCCCCAAGCTTCCCCAGCCAGGAGCTCAGTGACCTCTGAGCCAAACTGCAAGACAGACTAGAAGCTCACCCTAAATACAACACCATGCACCATAAGTGTTTGTATGCTGGACCAAGCTCTGAGAGAAAGCCACCATAACATGGCCCAGAAGTAGCAAAGCATTATATGTCATAATGTTTTTGTTTTCTTATATATGATGTGTGTGTGTGTGTGTGTGTGTGTGTGTGTATATTGCTTTCTAAATAAAAAAAATAAAAAAAAAAAAAGAAATTCAAACTTGTGCCTCACAATTTGTTTCTCTTAATTGAATTCCTTTTAGTTGAGGTTATTAGCATGGCATGAATACAACATAACATACAAGGTATATCACAGAATAATTAAAAATAATTTTTATTACTGGGTTATTATTTATTAGGGAGGGGCTTACCCAGGCCTGTCTTTATAAAGGCCAATGGGGGACAGATCTACCAGCCAATCACATGTGAGTGCTGAATTGTGATGGCATTTCTTTCATCCAATGACAGAGAAGCCACGTGGGTCTGTTGCAGCTGCTTCGGCTTGCAGCGCTGCTATTCATATGTAAAGTAGAGGCGTTAACACCTCCCGCTGGCCAGCTCCCCCCGTACCCTTACCCCCCGCTGATTCTGGTGGTACATAAACGACCATATCCGTCTCAGGCGAACGAAAATGCGCATCCCCGTATGCTGACGAAAGCTGCCGTTTACTAGCGGCGCCCGCGTCAGTATACGGGGATGAATATGCTTCTTTTCGTGCAGTGGCAGAATATCCAAATAATGCAATCTGGGGGTCTGGAACCAGCACACACTTATATGCTTCTGAGAGCCAGTTGAAGATGTCGCACCAGTACTGGTAAAGCTTAGAACATAACCAAAACAAATGTGACAAAGAGCCATCCACCAACTTACATTTATCACAAAGTGGGGAAACTGAAGGATATATTTTATGTAATTTCGTTTTTGAGTAATGAAGTCTGTGAAACACCTTGAACTGAATTAGCTGATGTTTCACATTAATAGAACATGACCGAATCCTCCCAAGACCCTCCTCCCAAACCTCCTTGTCAATCTGCAAGCCCAGCTACTCCTCCCAAGCAACTCTCAAGGAGTTGGTGGCAAAATTCATTTGCTCGGTAAAAATGTCAACAAGGTTTCAAATAAATTTTTTAGAATTTGGAGGCTCCAGCATCAACTTACATAACCTCATAACCTGACTGCGTGGAGCGGCGGCGACGAAGAGACGACAGAGGAGGCCGACTGCGCTCCCAGCAGCGGCGGCGACGACGAAGAGACGACACAGGAGGCCGACTGCGCTCCCAGCGGCGGCGGCGACGGCTCTCCGGAGCCACAGCAGGCCTGGACTCTCCTGAGCCCAGGGCGGTCGAGGACTCAGGACACTCGGAAGGCTCGGACTGAGCGGAACGCTCGGAAGACACCAAAGGCTCGGACTGAGCGGGACCCCCTGGCGGCTCGGACTGAGCGGAAGACACTGAAGGCTCGGACTGAGCGGGACCCCCTGGCAGCTCGGACTGAACGGAAGACACCAAAGGCTCGGACTGAGCAGGACCCCCTGACGGCTCGGACTGACACTGCATGAAAAGTGGGGTTTTCGACAGTTTCTGGCATGTAATATTGACGCGCGCCTTGAGTTTTAGGGCTCTCAGCAGGAGGCTTTGGTCAGAACAGTAAACTGTAGGGAAACTGCCGTGAACTCTCTGTGTCAGTGCTCCCTCAGCTCCCCCCTCTCCTCAGGTCTAGGGCAGACTTTCATATGTAAAGGAGGTTTCTGTGAGTCATACAAATGCAAATCAAGTACTCACCAGGGGTCACCAGTACTCACCAGTGGTCTACCCCTCCCAAGTTGTAACCAACATATTTTTATTTCTACAGCGAAACATTCAAACAAGACTAATCTCACAAGAAATCATTCTAATTTATAAATTTGAATTATCTAGTTGGAAATATATTTTTGGAAGTTTTCAGCTTTTGTCCCTTTTTCCAATAAGGCTGTGAGCTTCTGTCTGTGAGCTTCTGTCTGTGAGCCTTTGTCATGGAGTTTTTTGTGAACCCTGAACTTTAGTGGACTCAGGGAGATAAACAAAGGCTATAACTTGATTTTGGTGACACCACAAGCATTATTTTCATTGAAAAGCATACTCAGTTTTCAGTCTAATTCACTGTAACAAAAAGTCTGTCACACCATCATCCTCTCCTGTGCAGTGGCTTCCCAGCTAGCATTGAACATTCAGACAACATCCCATGAAGGCTGCCATAAGCGTTCAGTGAATGTTCACATGCATTAATGACATTAAAGACTACCAAGGCAGATGTAATAAGAAAACATATAAACATATAAAACATATAAACTTTTATTTTGCTATACATGGATGTACATAAGAGATATCAGCAAAACCTTCATGAGAAAAATGTAAAAAAAAAAAAAAAAAAAAAAAAAAAGAAAAATGTAAAAAAAAAAAAAATCTAAAAATTTTAATGCAACAGTCACCTTCTCAGTTGTCCTGCTTAAACGGACAGTGGATGTGTGTACAACACATCTTCCAGCTCATAGGGGGTCATTTTGACTGTTGGGTTTTCTCTGTATTATTGTAGGGTCTTTACCCACAATACAAAATGATTTGAGGCGACTGTTTGTTGTGATTTGGCGCTATATAAATAAAGTTGAATTGAATTGAAATGAAATGAAATTAATTCCGTGTGGCAGCTTCCTCGCCTGTGATTGAACAATACAGATCACGTGCGGGATCACGCTGAAGGTCTTGCAAGACCAAAGGAAATCAGTGCGGTCGTTCTCTTCCGTTCAAACTGAACGGCGTTCTTTGTCTACGCTGCTTTCCTGGTACTACAATGGAGGACGTCTATATTTTCAACACCCCAAAAGCTCCTCGTGAAAGCGGGCCTCTCTACCGGCCAGCTTCAACCAGCCCCGCTGCAGACGAGAAGACACTGCTGGCTGCAATGAGTGGGTTATCTCCTCAGTTACTCAAGTTTCTACCAGCGCAACTGAAAGACAAGATGGCGTCTATTGTGTAGCGACTCGAACGACTCAAGAGGAAAAGATGGCAGCACAATCCGAAAACTGCGGTAAGACTTGGTCGTTTCTAAAACAAAAATACTAAGACTGGAGGAATGGTCACAGTAAGCTGACAGACGTATTGTGATTTGGTTTCTTATTTTTATTTGGTTTCATCTTCTAGGAAGCAGTTCGCGGCCTGCACAACTCTGAATCCAATAAAAGCCGGTATGATCCTCTGCAGAGGTAAGAATCAGAAACAAAGCAGCAGTATTCAATGTGTGGAGGAGAGAAGAACTTAAAATGTTTTTACTCTTATTTATTTTCACCTTTATTTTCCACAGACTGTGTTCGCCTCACAACGCGAGTGTGAGTGGTCCTAATGTGTGGTGATATAATTGTGTGTAAGTATAAATTGCAAAACCTACAGACGGTCCGCCACAGCTTCCGCTACAGTCAACCTCATGTTCAGGAAAAGGCGGCAGCCATTAAAAATCCTGCCCGGTGTCGTGCAAGAAGGAAGCCGGTAAGACGTGTTGGACTGTTTTGTTGGTCTGCTGTATTTGTGTAGTTAGCTTGTAAATGCAGTTTTATTTTTGGGAAATATTACTTATTGTTTTTTTAACTTTATATAAAATCTGGCTTCTTTTGAACAACCCAAAATGTCTATAAAAAGGTGATGCAGTGAAGGTGAAAATAATTAACATTGAATGTTTATAGTTTTAGCAGCTGTAACATTTTGGGACCTAAAAGATAAAAAGTGTATAATCAGTTTAAAGGTGCCTCAAGGGTTAATGACCAAAATCACTGAAGTACTTTTATCAATGTTACATTTTTTTCAAAGTACTTGTTCATTTGTCTTTTCTTCACAGGATGCACAGGAATTGGTACTTTGTCACATAACCATTGTTTTTGATGACAAAGATGGGCTGATTACATTTTTTATTTTTTTTTGCATTCAGGGTCTTATCTGCTATGTGTGCATTCAAAGTCAAGAGACCCAAACTTTCAGTGTAGTTTCCTGATTTTTCACAATATTTCATATAGATTCATAATGACTTAATGTGTGCTCTGTGTCAACAGCTACTGGAGGCGAGGGCGAGTGTCCTGGCAGCGGAGGAGGTTGCCTTCTGGGACGATGTCACCACTGACCTCATGTTGGATGAGGAGGATGGCGTCTCAGAGGGCGTATCGGGCTGGATTAAGACCCCCAAGCTTCCACAGCCAGGAGCTCAGTGACCTCTGCACCAAACTGCAAGACAGACTAGAAGCTCACCCTAAATACAACACCATGCACCATAAGTGTTTGTATGCTGGACCATGCAAGTCACCACCACATGGCCCAGAAGTAGCTAAGCATTACATGTCAATGTTTTTGTTTTATATATATATATATATATATATATATATATATATATATATATATATATATATATATATATATATATGATGTGTGTGTATGTGCATATTGCTTTATAAATAAAAAAAAATTTAAAACTTGTGCCTCACAATTTGTTTCTCTTAATTGAATTCCCTTTAGTTGAGGTTATTAGCATGGCATGAATACAACATAACATACAAGGTATGTCATAGAAATAGTAATTAAAAATTTATTACTGTGTTAATATTTATTAGGGAGGGGCTTACCCAATGGAGGGGCTTACCCAATGGGGGACAGATCTACCAACCAATCACATGTGAGTGATGAATTGTAATGTCATATTTTTCATCCAGTGACTGAGAAGCCACATTGGTCTGTTGCCGCTGCTTCGGCTTGCAGCGCTGCTATTCATATGTAGAGTCATTAACACCTCCCGCCGGCCGGCTCCCCGTACCTTTACCCCCCGCTGCTTCTGGTAGTACGTAAACGACCATATCCGTCTCAGGCGAACACAAATGCGCTGCCCTGTAAGCTGTCAAAAGCTGTCGTTTACTAGCGGCGCCCGTGTCAGTATACCTGGATGAAAATCCCTCTTTTCGTGCAGTGCCTGGACCTGCCTTCCCTGCACTGTGGTTGGGTGTAGGGAACTGGGGTGTTTAGTGAGCCAGTAGTTTGCTGGCTCTCTTCTTCCAGGGGTAGTCCTCTACCTCTCAGTCATACATATCCTGGCCCTTCCCCTCCTCCCACTCAGTCAAACATTACATCACAAACACGTAGGGTCTTGGGTGAGGGGGGCTCATGCTGCACTCAGTAGGGCCACTTCTTTGGCTCTGTTCGCTATGTTGCGTGATGTCCCACTCCGCCTTTTTAATTACATCATACAGCTCACAACATGTCATAGTACACATAGGGTCTTGGGAGGCAGGTGTGTCATACAGTGGTTAGTGTGTGGAGCTGCTGAGGTGGCCCCACTTCTCTGTTCACTGCTGCCTGCTCCTCAATTTTATTTACATCTTAGACATTGAGGGCCTTGGGGGGTGGTGTGGATGGGTGCTGTTGCTCAGTGCTCATATTACATCTGTCCCTCCAATTTTAATAGCACTGTAGCTTTCACACAGCCATACATATTCTTCCCACTACACACCGTATTTTCCAGAGTATAAGTTGCACTTTTTTTCATAGTTTGGCCAGGGGTGCGACTATACTCCGGAGCGACTTATATGTGAAATTATTAACACATTAACCAAAATACTCCCGCCACTTGACATCTCCGTGAACCGGAGCGTTAAGGCAGTCTTGCGTAACCTGTGGGAGCAGTGGATGATGAATGGAGAGCACAGCTTCACGGCAACTGGGAGACTGCGCCACCCAACATTCCTGGAAGTCACTGGATGTATCAACAACACATGGGCTTCAGTGACAACCGAAACCATCCCGTCGGGATTCAGAAAGGCGACACAGAAGAGGAAGCGGCGCTTCGTCTACCTACGGAGTGTGTGGAGTTCTTTAGAAGTGACACGAGGATGAAGAATTCAATGGATTGATGGTTTGGTGAACTTGTTAGCATGTTCTTTATGCTATGGTTATCTGAATAACTGTTAATTGTTAAGTTAACATACCAAACACGTACTCAGTTCATTGTGTGTCATGTAGCTGAATGTGTTACATTAGCATAGCGTAGGCGTAACCGTGTTCGGCACGTTCTTTAATCCATTATTATTTTAAATTGCCTTTCAAGATGGAATGTCCGCTCTGGGTCTCGGATTCTATCAAATACCCCCCCCCAAAAAAAATGCAACTTATAGTCCAGTGCGACTTATATGTTTTTTTCTTATGCATTTTTTGGGTGGTGCGACTTATACTCCGGAGCGACTTATAGTCCAGAAAAATACAGTACACTCACATGCACCCAACACATCACTCCAAACACGTTGAGTGGGAGGAGGGGGAGGGCGGGTCTTTCCACACCCCAGTTTAATGCACCCTGCCTGGGGTAGGGACTGACTAGTGGTTTGGGGCCAGGTCGGTTGCTTCCCTGGGGTGCCGCTGGCTCTGTCCTGGTACCCGCTCGTCCACACTTGGCATCCATGCGAGTTCTGTGTGTGTGCACATGAATGTGTGATGGTCATATGCGTGAGTATGAGTATATGACATGTGTGTGGGTGTGTGTCTGTGTGTGTGTGGACAGCAGTGCCTGGGTCTGTGGCTTGCTGAGCATTGGCACCTGTGGGACATGGTTGCAGAGGGTGGGAGTCACCCCTCCCTATCGCTCCCTACCGCTTCCCGCTGATTGCCACTGCCGCCCCTGGGGTCTTGCGTGCCCATGGGTCCCGGGGTTCATGGCTGGATGTCTTGGCGTGGCTCTTGGCCCACTCCCTTGGCGGTTGTGGCCTGGGGGTGGCTCGGGCCTCTGTGGCATGTCTGGCACTACAGGCTTTGCACCTGTAAAATATGATTTATGCAGCACTAACACTCTGTTGTGGTGTCTCTTTTGATGTCATGTGCTCATCCAGGTGGATGTGACCATGGAGGAGCCAGAAAGGAGGAGGAGCTTTGATATCAGATCAGC